>SOPF01028723.1:0-54562 GCA_012979155.1 Hypericum perforatum
GCTTGCCAAGACTACAAAGTAAGTGAATTGTAGTTTTTGCAACTTATTTTTGGTGAATCTCTTTATTAAAGTTGTGCGTCTGACCCTATTAAGGACACCTATCCCGATGATGTCTTTTATGTTGGTAACTTTTATTGCGAAATGCTTTGTACTTGTGACAATTGGTTTGAGCTGTCGCGTCAACATGACGAATGTATTTCAGGTTACAACAAAAGATGGTTATATTCTAAGCTTGCAGAGGATGGCACAAAGCCAGTCGGGTCAGAAAGCAACCAAGCCTCCTGTTCTGCTCCAACATGGGCTGTTCATGGTTTGTTCCATTGTACTAATACAAGCAGTGTACTCGATCTTGTCTGCTGAAGAAGCAGAAAGTTGAAGTTAGAGTCTCATTTTCATTATTTCTTTGGTAATGCCTTGTAGGATGGCGCGACATGGCTATTCAATGCCCCTAATCAATCTTTGGCATTCATGTTGGCGGACAACGGCTACGACGTATGGATCGCAAACACTCGAGGGACGAAGTGGAGCCAGGGCCATACTTCACTCAAACCAACCGACCCGGTTTGTCTTTTAACTCTATAGCTGATCCATCTTTATTTCATGGATTGAAGTAAAGGAAGACATGTTACCCTTACGCTTATTTGGCTTGGCAGGCATTCTGGGAGTGGTCTTGGGACGAATTAGCTGCATTCGATCTACCCGCCGTTGTCGGCTACGTGCATGATCAGACTGGCCAGAATCTTCACTATGTTGGCCATTCCTTGGTGTGTGTGTGTGTATATATATATCATAATGGCTACTAGTGGGAGTTGAAAATTTTTCAGATAATTATTTTCACATGTTCTTTGATCATTTCCAGGGGACCTTAATGGCTTTAGCTTCTTTTTCCCAAGACAAAGTGCATGATATGCTAAGATCATCTGCCTTGCTTAGTCCAATTGCTTATATGGATCAGATTACTTCTCCACTAACTAAAACCGCGGCTGAAGCATTTATGGCTGAGGCGAGTACAAAACAGAATGATGGATCTGTCTTTTCCAAATTATTCTTCAAAAGACCAAGTACTTGTTCATTGACACTCTCTCTCTTTTTTTTCTCTCTCTTTACAGAGCTTGTACTGGTTAGGGCTGCATGAATTTGCCCCAGGAGGGTAAGAAAAAGCCCAATCCAATGTTATTTTCTTAAATTAAAACACACAAAAATCTGAAAAGATAAGAAGATTTGACATCAGAATTGACCATTTTTTGTTGCCAAATGAACAGTTTGGCTGCTGCACAACTTGTGAAAAATGTCTGTGATATTCTTGACCTCAACTGCTCCAACCTGATGACTCTTTTGACAGGTAGATTTGAGATAATTCCAGAAAAATAAGATCCTTGCTCGACTCTAAATATATATATTATGTACTTCTCTCAGGCCACAATTGCTGCATCAATTCTTCCAGGATAGATATCTTCCTTGACCATCAACCTCAGTCTACTTCCACCAAGAACATGGTCCACCTAGCTCAGAGTAAGCCTCTCTGATTCCCACTCAGCGTATCAAACTCATCAAATCAGATAGTTGATATCCATGGAAATCGTTGTGCAGTGATAAGAACAGGAAGCATAGCGATGTTCGACTATGGGAACCAAGATGAGAACACGAAGCACTATGGGCAGGCGACGCCTCCTGCATATGATATGACGAGCATTCCGAATGACTTCCCTCTTTTCCTCGGTTATGGAGGTGAAGACGAGCTCTCGGACATTAAAGACGTCAATGTGCTGATTGACAAGCTCAAGGACCATGACAGTGCCAAGCTGGTGCTTCAGTACAGAGAGGACTATGCTCATGCTGACTTTGTTTTTGGTGTAAATGCAAATCAAGTTATATATGATCCCATCATGGCATTCTTCAGCTTAAACTGAATCAGTTTGAATCCAACACTATCATCTTTACATGATTTTTCATTTTTTTTTCTCCTTGTGTAACACTTGGACTTGTACCAGCTGGAAATGGAAACTTGTCTGAATGTGTCATAACGTATATAAAATGACGAAAGTCCAAGTTTACGTCTCATTTTAAACAACAAATCAAGCCTAAATTATGCAGAATCTTATTTTATAGTGAAGGGTATGGTGCATTGATACAGCAATATTCTAAAAAACTAAAGACAATTTTTCTGGAGGTAAATGTGGTTATTGATAAACGAAATATGATCAGACATATAGCAAAATATATGGAGAAATTGGATTAGAGAGAGAACTGAAAATTAATGGAATTACAATGTAAAATCATTTTCCTAACCAACATTAAAAAAATCATACAAATGCTTTCAACAAACTAAAGACTTGCAATAAACAGAACTCATGTGCCAAATTCAAATGATGTACTCCATAGAACTAGAGTTCGAAAACGAAGCAATATTGGTTAGAATTGCTCTAATGTACAATATTGGTTAACATCCTTTCTATGAAGATTTCCCAACTCAATTGATGTAAAAATATCCGATGATGTGTGCTATAGTCTCTTTCCTCGCATTCTATTGGTCCGAAAAATCAGAAACATGTAATAACAGGCAGCTGATCCAATGGGACAAGCTGACGTGTCAATTCCCTATTCGTTAGCACACGTAACCGGGCGTCCTAACTCGTACAATACCCAGCCCCCGACCCACATACGAACAATTTCCCCTCCAATTTCCCCGCGATCCAAAGACCAGTCCCTCAGTTCATAAACCCACTTGAGAGAGAGAGAGAGAGACGATGTTAAGATTGGGATCGGCATTGCTCGCGGCGGTGGTGGTACTGTATTGCCACCTAGCCCACGCGCTCTACGGCCCCTCGTCTCCGGTGGTCCAGCTCACCCCTTCCAACTTCAAGAACAAGGTTGGCCCCTTTCACTACTTCTACTCTCCTTTGTCAGTTTGATCACTTAAACCCAGAAGAAAGACTCGGTTTTTACCGATGTTTGGTGAGTAGAATAACAACATATCCTACCTCGTTTTCGAAGAGTTATTGGGTCAATTCACACCTTTTGCGAAAATGGAAAAGGTTTACTTGTGAATTGTGATGAAAATAAAGCCCAATGCCCTCTGAAGCTCGGAAGTGTCGGTCTAAGTGGTTGTTTAATTAAGCTGTATACTAAAGTTGATGGCTTTGGCAGGTTGCGAACTCGAACGGGGTGGTGTTGGTGGAGTTCTACGCGCCCTGGTGTGGGCATTGCCAGAAGCTGACTCCGATATGGGAGAAGGCGGCTTCTCTGTTGAAAGGGGTTGCCACCGTGGCCGCTCTTGACGCCGATGCCCATCAGTCTCTCGCCCAGGTTAACCCTTTTGGCATATTGGATTAAAGCTGCCAGCTTTGAGGTTTTTGAGCTTGGGTTTTGGCTGAATTTTCACTTTTTGGGTGAAGGGAAGTGGAAAGTTTGGTGCTTTGAGCTTTTGTTTTGATGGTTGATTAGGAGAATCCAAGTTGGGTGGTGTATGTTTGAGAAACGATTAGTCGTTGGCTTTGAGCTTTTGATCAGATACTTCTATGTCTGTTATATGGCGTGTTCTTGTTCCGGTGGTTGTGGAGCCAAAGCTGATTGGTTTTGATGCAGGAGTATGGGATCAGGGGTTTCCCGACGATAAAAGTGTTTGTCCCAGGCAAGGCTCCGGTGGATTATCAAGGAGCTAGAGATGTTAAATCCATTGCAAACTTTGTGCTCAAGGAGGTTTGGCTTTGTTTTCTTGATTGCCTTTTACAGGTCCTTGTCACTGTTTCTCTGTTTTTAAGAGCTTCTCTACATTATTCGAGTTCTTTGATTCTTGTGCAGATAAAGTCACTTTTAAAAGAACGTTTGGATGGAAAATCATCTGGAGGCTCTAGCGAGAAATCATCTGAAGAATCTAATGCTTCGGTAGAACTGAATTCTGGCAATTTCGATGAATTGGTGTTAAAAAGCAAGGGACTTTGGATTGTGGAATTCTTTGCTCCTTGGTAAGTGCATCTTGCTTCAGCTGTGATAAGTTGGTGAGCCTATTGGTGATTGGGTGTAGTAGTTTTTTGGAACGCATTTAGGCTTTTGTGTATTACCATATGTCCGTAACCATGTTGGTCAGGACCTAATTAATGAGGATAACTTCCAAGCAGATATGCACCAGCTGCTAGAGTTTTTAAGAGAGATTTTACCTCTACTCTAGACTTTGGAGACTGAGGACCCTGCTTTTATCTTTTTTAGGTGTGGACACTGCAAAAGGCTGGCTCCTGATTGGAAGAAAGCAGCTAACAACTTGAAGGGAAAGGTGAATTTGGGTCATGTAGATTGCGACGCAGAGAAGGTACGAATTCTACTTCATATCATTTTTAATTGTTCTTAACCGCTGAGAAATACTATTTCCCACTTCAATACTCTTTTCCTAAATTGTTTTCCACTTTAATTGTGCTAAATTGTTTTCCCAGATCAAGATTTAATGTCAAAGTCCTTGGAAGTTTTCTTCCAACGTTATTTGATCTTCTCGCTATGTGACGTTTTCACTATTTAGTTCCTATTTTGCTCATTGACATGAGCCTTTCGTTGTTGATTTTCAGTCTTTGGCGAGCAAGTTTAATGTGCAAGGATTCCCCACCATCTTGGTATTTGGTGCTGATAAAGACGCTCCAACTCCATACGAGGGTGCAAGAACAGCCTCTGCAATTGAATCCTTTGCTCTGGAGCAGCTGGAAACAAACGTTGGACCAGCCGAAGTGTCTGAGCTCACTGGCCCTGTAAGACTTTATTATCATGGAAAATTCATGACCAACTTTGTGATTTATGTGCAAAATGTGAGATTGATTGGACCCAAAAAAAAAATGATGTCGAACTAAATTTGCTGTTTCATGGTGTAGGATGTGATGGAACAGAAGTGCAGTTCAGCCGCTATCTGTTTTGTGTCTTTCTTGCCTGACATCTTGGACTCCAAGGCAGAAGGAAGGAACAAATATCTTGAACAGTTGCTTTCGGTTGCAGAGAAGTACAAGAAGAGCCCATACAGGCAAGCAGACATGCCCTTTCATCGGGAACTCTAATCTAGATTGTTTTAGGCCTGCACCAGCGCTGCTGGTTTCGAATTCTTCAATTGTTTTGTTCCTCCTCAAGCTTTATTACTTGCATATAATTACTGGAGGCACTATGACTATTGACACCAGTCTGGATGATTTTGCAGCTTCGTCTGGGCAGCAGCAGGTAAGCAGCCAGAGCTTGAGACTCGTGTTGGCGTCGGTGGGTATGGTTATCCTGCTATGGTGGCCCTGAACGTCAAGAAAGGAGCATATGCCCCACTAAAAAGTGCATATGAGCTCGAACACATAAGGCAAGCTTTCTTCTCCGCTACCTCGCCGGTACATTTTTCTCTAGCGAACAAAAACTAATGTAGATATTGCATGGTTCAGAGAGTTTGTCAAGCAAGCTGGACTTGGTGGAAAGGGTAATTTGCCTTTAGATGGCACCCCGGAGATAGTGAAGACCGAACCCTGGGACGGAAAAGACGGGCAGCTTATCGAAGAGGACGAGTTCTCCTTGGAGGATCTTATGGGGGAATGAGAACTAATCATCTGAAGAGAGAGATGAGAGTAACAAAAAAAAAGAAAAAAAAAATCATTTTTGATTTCGTAAGCGAGAGTTCGAATACGAATGTATTCCAACAGAATGTTGCAGCCACATTAGCCTTCTCACCGGGATCGACCAGTCGATGTGTTGTACATCAATTTCGTAGCAAGAGTGACTACATGTAGCAAGCAACATAATGTATATCAATTATGATTTGAATTTGGAACATGAGGACAGAAGAATCACTCTTGCCTTGCTATCTATGGAAATATAGATAAGTTTAAGAGAATACACTGTATTTTGCACAAACACATCCAGCAACGGTGTAATTGCATTTGATGCATCATAACGACTTTACAGAAGTTACATTGTCAATCTATCTAGGATCTGTCTACGGTCAAGAGGGTCATTTGGTTATTTTCCTCCCCTGAGGGTATAGTCTTCTTACCCGTAACTGCCTTTAGCTAGGAGTTGGAATTAAATATAGCAACTCTTTTTCTATATGTTGAAGAGTGTTTTACATCAAAAATTGCAAAAATATTACAAATGAGATGAATTGGTTTAAGTGTGGAGAGACAAATGATAAGTTGGTCATAAGATTTATTCATAGCTCCCTTGAGCCCAAGGTTTATGAGATATTTGCTCATGCAAATACCTATAAATAGTTATGGGATTCTCTCTTGAAGATGTATGGCAACAAAAACAGTTTGTTCATAATTTAAGAACTAATTTTTTTTTGTTGAATGCAAACAAGGAAATACTCATTATCTTGAGTTTCTGAGAATAATGTAATAGGCGTGGAATGAATTTGAAATTTATAGGCCTCTCACATTTGAATTTATCACCATTCAATAAAGAGTGGAGCAAGATATGATCTTTGATCATCTTGTTGCACTTAGTCTTGATTTTGGAGGATTGATTGATCATTCCTTACATCTTTTTTTTATGTGAGTTCTAAACTCAGAAAATTAGAAAGAAAATTCTTCTTAGCAAGACAACAAGGTATACTCAACAGAAAATAGGAGCCCCTACCAATAGAGAAAATTTTAAAAGTAGGAAAGACAAAGTTAACACTAAAGGAACTAATCTCTTTTGTAAAAATTATAAAAAGAGTGATCACACTCAAGATAAGTACTAATTTTGTACTCTCATTTGAGGCCACAGAAATAGCCTATTGCTAATTTCTCTACATAGACTCCAAAATAAAGCCATGTCAAATGGAAATCAAACAAAGCCTGTTGAGAACAACATTGATATGAAGATGATAACAACAAGTAAACAAGATGAATAACAACAACTATCAACAACATCAAATTGAGAAAGTTTCAATCTTTTCTCAAATTGACAAATCTCAATCATGATGCTTCTAACTTCATGATTTCTATTGCAAAAAAGGACTGTTTTTGGTTTAGGTTCAAATTCCTTTATGCATCAATTTTTTTAAAGTTCTTTTAATAACTTAACTGCTATGCTTAAGTGAGATCAATAAAGAAGTAAGTTGTGAAATCATTTTTAACCCTAATCATATTTTATTTTAAGATATGAAAATAAGGAGTTTGACTGGTGAAGAATGATAAATAGACTATACGTATTTGATGATGACACTCTCTTGTTTGCATCCACTTAAAATGATCATATTACTTTGAGTGTATCCATTATTAAAAAAAACAAAAGCTCAACATTTTAGGCTTGGTCACCTTTCTAATTTGATCTTAAGTAAATTTTTGACTTATAAATAGTCCATTGTAATTGACCACAATATTTTTAAATTGACTAAAACCACAAGAAATATATTTCTCATTTTCACTTGTGAATACAATGATCCTTTTGAGTTTATTTATTCTGATTACTAGATTTCTTTGATATCTTGTAATTGTTTCAAATATTTCATTATTTTTATAGACCAATTTTATAAAACTATTTAGTTGTTCTTGTTCAAGAACAAAACTAAAATTCTGAGTGTTTTAAAGAATTCAGGAAGATAATCTTAAATCCATTCAACATTACAATTGAAGTGTTGAAAATCAGACAATGACACTAAATACCTTTGTTTGTTAAAATATTTGAAAGATTTAAAAATTATTCATCAAAAGTTTTGTACCTATGCCCCCAATAGATTATAGTGACCAAAAGAAAGAACATACAACTTCTTAAAGTGCCTAAGGCTATTAGATTTTAAATAAATGTGTCTACATGTTATTGATTTGATGCTATTTTAACTTTTTATTATCTCATTAACAAAATTTCTTACAAGATTTTGAAGTTTAAATCTCATTTAGAAGTTCTTTTTTAAATACCCTTGCTACTTGGTCATCTGAAAATCTTTAATCGTTTTTGTTTGATAACATTCTTAATATCAAAAGAGACAACATGACCTTAAGGCTGAGAGATTTATTTTTGGGAAAAGAATCTTTAAGTACCCTGTAGTTTGCAAGAAAATCACTTTAGTACCCTGTGGTAAAGAACCCTTAATTCGAGTCATACCTCACCAATTTTCTATCACTTTGGTCCCAAAATTACGATACTACCCCTCCCTAAATCAGAACCTAACCAAACCCAATTCAACCGGATTGAACCTATATTCAATTTAACCTAATGGAGCATAGAAAATAAGATATGATTCGGATTGAGCTGAAATTTTACAAGAAACATCCAAAAAATATGCAGGACTTACGAAAAAAAATTCAGAAATTTTAGAGGCCCAGAAGTAATTTTTTTTCAAAGCGCTAAAACTTCGTAAAATCATATAAAATAGAAAATACATCCAACTAAGTTGAAAATTGTTCCATTGGGAAGAATCCTAAAAATACACATGATTTACAAAATAACTTTAGGAATTTTAGAGGCACAAAAGTATTTCTTTTATTTTCGAACTGCTAAAACTTTGTAAAATTGTATAAAATAGAAAATACATCAAATTAAGTTGAAACTTGTCTCAGGAATGCATTTTGGGACAACCTTAAGAACTTCCAATCAATTTAGGAATCAAAATGCATCACTGAGACAAGTTTCAACTCAATTGGATGTATTTTATATTTTATGTGATTTTACGAAATTTCAGCGTTTTGAAAAATAAAAAAAATACTTCCAGGCCTCTAAAATTCCTAAAATTTATTCTGTAAGTCGTGTGTATTTTTAGGATACTTCTTGTAAAATTTCAGCTCAATCCGAGTCATATCTTATTTTCTACGCCCCATTGGGTTAAATTGAATATAGGTTCGGTCCGGTTGAATTGGGTTTGGTTAGATTCTGATTCAGGGAGGGTAGTATCATAATTTGGGACCAAAGTGATGGAAAATTAGTGAGGTATGACTCGAATTAAGGGTTCTTTACCACAAAGTACTAAAGTGATTTCTTGGCAAACCACAGAGTACTTAAAGATTATTTTTCCTTTATTTTTTGTGTTTGATTGAAGACGAATAGTCAAATTGCCTCTCTACTACCTCGTCAGCCATTATGTTTAATCAAAGAGCAATATCAACAAACACAGCATACATTCTATTTGATGAAAACTGCAAAGTTTTGCACGATACTGAAATATCAGTTGGAAATTTATGTCGAGTTCATCCAAAGATGTGCACGTTCTGTCTCAAGTATCGTAAGCTGGCACCAGACTGGATGGGAACAGTATCAATGGGTAGTAAACACATGTATTACAACTATACTATACAGTGTGGTTTGATTGACAATAGAGAGAAAAAAGAAAATTTAATCAAAATTAAACAAGAAAGCAATGCAACCACCGGTCCGTTCCTCAAATGCCAGTCCAAGTATCTCCTGGGATAAATAAATAAATAAGCAGTAGTCATTGTGCATCAGAACTGCAGCCAGTTGATTCCATCAAGCTGCCTCTCTATCTTCACATGCCAAAAGAACAACAGGTAAATAGCATGGCTACTTACAAATACGTTTATCTTCAGTTTTAATAGTAATAAAAAATAGTAGGGGCAGAAATAGTATAGTTCTAGATGAGATAAATCGTCGGGAAAGAAGATAACACAAAAGAACACTTCGCATATTATTGACCAAAATGTGACCATCAAGAGACATGAAGTTTAAAAGACGAAGAAAGTTTTATCCCAGCACAGCCACAACATGGACATTTAAATGTATTTAATGGCCCATTCACAAGAGTTGGGGACTATTTTCAATACATAAGCCAGCATCAGAGTACTAACAAGCCCAATCCATAATCCCAGGAAAGAAAAAAAAAAAAGCTATTATACCGTGACAGGTATAATAGCCTCGAAAAGTAGCATGACATAACTAGCAACTTTTGTAGAGTTCCACTTCTAAGACCACCTGCATTCCTGGGGGCATGCGGCCCCGGGGTGCCACGTGGTGGGTCGTCATTGGACGACCCACGCGCCTCCGAGGGCACGCACCCGAATGGGTGACATGGCCCTTTCTGATTGGGCCACGTCACTCACTCGGGTATTTATTTCTTGGGAAAATTACTCTCAGGCCCCTCGGGTTTGCGAAAATTCGTGTTTTAGTCTCCCTATTTTTTTTATTATCATTCAACCCTTGAATCTTGTCAAAAGTGTATAATTTAGCCCCTGTCGTCGGAATCCGGCGATTTCTCCGGCGAAATGGCACCTAAGATTACTAAAATACCCTTTTCCTTTGAAAAGTAAAAAAATAAATTGAAACACAATAACAATTCGTATTGAGCTGAAATTTTTCATAATGCATTCTAAAAACATACATGATTTACGTAAAATATTTCAGAAATTTTGGAGACACAGAAGTATTTTTTTTTATTTTTCAACGTGCCAAAATATTGTAAAATCATATAAAATAGAAAAATTGTCTAATTGGGCTGAAACTTGTCCCATGTGTTCTTAAGCATATTTAGTGAATTTAGGACCTAAAAATTGTTATGTTTCCTTTAGCATCTTTACTAAAGACTCCATCTTTAGTAAACAAAATAAATTAAAACTCTATATTTTTTGTATCCGCAGACTTTTTCAAAATTGGCTCATGAGAATCCAGACTTTTTGATTCCTAAATTCATTAAATATGCTAAAAGACACATGGAACAAGTTTCAGCCCAATTAAATAAATTTTCTATTTTACATGATTTTACAAAATTTTGGCACGTTGAAAAATAAAAAAAATACTTTTGTACCTCACAAATTTCTGAAATATTTTACGTAAATCTATCATAGTTTTAGGATGCTTCATGAAAAATTTCAGCTCAATACGAATTATGATTGTGTTTCAATTTATTTTTTTACGTTTTAAAGGAAAAGGGTATTTTAGTAATCTTAGGTGCCATTTCGCCGGAGAAATTTCCGGATTCCGGCGACAGGGGCTAAATTATACACTTTTGACAAGATTCAAGGGTTGAATGATAATAAAAAAAATAGGGGGGCTAAAACACGAATTTTCGCAAACCCAAGGGGCCTGAGGGTAATTTTCCCTTATTTCTTTTTTTTATTTTTTTTAAAAAATCAAAAAAATTATAAAAAATTTCTAAATTCTTTTTCTAATTTTTCCAATGTTTCTATTTTTAAATTTTTTTTACATTTTTTGGTAGTTTTATATAATTTTTTGAATCCAAATGACAAAACTTTTCGGATAAAATAATGTGTGTGGTCCAAATTTGTTTTAAAAATGTGTGGTCCAAAATCAGTTGAAAAATCTATAAATTGATACACCTTCTTCATAAATTTTCACACCAAATCCTCTCCTCTCTACTTTCTTAATTAGATTGGGAATATCTAATTAGCATTCTAATTAGATATGAATCCCAATGAAGAAAGTGAGGATTTTGATTGGACCGATATGAGGAATTTTAGTCCAAGTAATAATTTTTTAGCTTCTAACCCCAATATTTACTCCCAGTTTAGCCAAAACCTAAGCCATATTCCTGAGTCAAACACAGATCCACCAAACACCCGCCCAACCGATCCTCAACCCTAACCAAGCAATCGCCCTAAACGACTAACCAATAGGCCACCAACAACCCTCAACCCATGCCAATTTACCCAAATTTCTCGATAAATTATCCCAAATGCCACTATACCCACCTGGGTATTTTAGTGGCTTTTTCCAAACTCCACCAAATTTCTGACCAAACTATCCTCAAACTCCGCCCAATTTCTAACCAAATTATTCTGAAACTCCATCATAGTCAATCTCCACTAAGAAAAAAGACAAAACAATTTTCAGGACGTGGAGTGTGAAAGAAGACATAGTACTAATGTCTACTTATTTACAGATTAGTGAAAATTCCATTGTCGGTGCCAACCAGAAGGGGCATAGTCTTTGGGTTCGCATCAAGGAAGTGTACGACCAATGTCGTATAGAAAATCTCGATGCCCTCAACCCAAGAAATATAGAGCAGATGAAAAGCCGCTACAAACGCTTATCTCAAGCATGTGGAGGATGGATCGAGGCATACACACATGCATCACGCCGACAACAAAGTGGACAAGTCGAGTTCGATATAGTGGCAGAAACACTACTCCTATATCAGAACACTCATAAGAAAAATTTTGTGATTTGGAGGTTTTTGAGGAAGTGATGCACAAACACCCTAAATGGAATCCTGGCGTGCAAGCAAGTCAAAGCTACCCAAATTTCACCTTTACAAAGCCAGCAAATGATGCGGAGAGTGGTGGAAGCACAAAGAGAACAAGAACCACCGAGACAGAAAATGACACAAATGAGAATGACCCACCTACTCTAGTTAGCAAAGCTTCAACATTGGATCGTTCTCCTGGCCGAGAAGCAGTAAAGAAAACGCGAAGCGCGAAAGAAAAGGAGAAAGCTGCATCAAGCAATGATGGCTTTCCTGAAGAGATTGGCGCACTATATATTGAGCGATCACAAATGAATAAATCTGCCAAAGATCTCATGGATGTCTTGAGTCAGAACGAGGACAAAAGAAACGAATGAATGAAGGAGTACAAAGAAGCCAAGACTATAAATGCTAAGGCTAAAATTCACCAAATAAATCTAGCCCTTCTCCAGACGTTGCTAAATCAAGAAAAAGAGTTATCCACAGACGAGGAAGCAATTAAAAATTATTTAGTATCCAAGCTGTTTAAGGATTAAGAAATTTATTAACTTTTAAATGTATTTTTCTTTTCAATTTCGAATGTAACATATTTCGAATTTTATAAAATTTCATTTCGAAAAATTGTGTGCTACGATTTTTAATTTAGCGTATTCGAAGTTAGGCGAAAAAATATTCGAGTCTGATACAATTAGCTGCATTTAAAAAAAAGCTGAGCTAAAAAAAAGCTGATGTGGCTGGGGGCACGAACACTGTAGCGGGGGCAGGGATGTGGGCTGAAAAATTGAGAGCAGTGGCACGCTGACGTGGCACCCAAGGCACGGACTGTAGCAGGGGCAGAGATGCGGATGGTCTAATGAACTTTCAGTGACCTCTTCGTTTAACTCGTTGAGAAACAAACTGAGGACTACGTAAGCAGGAGAATATATATTTAGCCAAAATAAAAATTTGATATATATAACTTGATACGAGGTAAATTGACATTGAATTGACTTCGAATCCGATAGCCAACTCTCCTTCCATAGTCACTACATATTAATAGCTAGAAATAAATCACCAGAGTTTGGGCATACAACAAAGTGAAATAGAATAATAAGATAAAATTTGGTATGGGAATCAAGAAATGTAAATGATGTGTGCGAATTTGCCACAGAAACTTGATGCTCTCTTTCTCTGATAAGTGAAACTTGATGCTCTCTCTTTATCCACATTTTAAACAAATGCATGTAAGCGTTGATAATTCTAAAGAAGAAATTATTTTATATTTTTCATTCTAGTACCTGGAGGGAGGGTCTGTCTGATGCACCAACTCCACCAACTGGGAAGCTGCTGTTGATACAACCAACACACCTCTCAGCTTAAAAAAGTAAGTCCATTGCGCCATTCTTCAGCGAATGGCCTTTTGGTTTACCGGAACGTGAGAAAACATAATAAATTCCGTGAGCTAATTCATTTTACTTTTTATGCAAAGAGAATACATATTTTCGGTCACCTCCTTAAAATCTTGTTTGGAAGAAAACAAAACCCAATACCATATCGAACCTTGTTTAAATTTTACTTAACCAAAAAAAAAGGCCACTATTAGTTTGTTGCCAAGAACATAAAATGTGCATATATGAATTGCATAAGAGTTGTTTACTGATACACTGATAGATGTCAAACATGAATTGGGAACCAAAAATGGCACTAAAGCATCAAGTATCATCACTACTTCGGTTAATAATCTGATGGACAAAGATTTGCATCATAGCTGAAGGAAGTTCTCCTAAAAGCAACCTTTGAAGGAAAGTTTGAGCAGGAGGAGTAAGTTTCGAAGAACAACTTATTGAGCGGGAACGGAGAGGCGATATGGGATTTTTAATTTTTAAGACAGATCTTGCGGACCCGGGTTTGTTCTAATGGGGTTCGTTTTAAATGGGCTTCGTGTAGCTTCTGGTGGATTGTCTTATCGGCCCCGTTTTGTTCAGATGGGCTTTGGTAGATGGGTATCATTATTATATCAATTGCTTTAAAAAATTTAAAAATCAATGGTCGGCATTTCTATACACGAAGCACGTACTCACTGAAGACGTGTTGCCACGATTTAACAATCCGACAATGGCGGTTTTGTTCTTTAACTAATATTAACAATTTGGAGTTTCGATGAACAACTCAAGATTGTATTCTTGTTCAAACATTAACTAAAGAATGCATTACTTCATAATTTGCCACTTTGGAACGTATGTTTAATTGTTTATAGGGCACAAGCCGAACCACACAAATATTGGAACACATTAAAAAGGGTTCAACTTGGTATCACATAGCACATATACTAAGTAAATAGTTTGATAAGATTTAATTGCATGATACTGAGAAAATATGTTAACGCTCAAAGTAGCAGATGAAATTTGAGTATTTATTTTTATAAGCTTAAAATGTTTCTTTAACCCTACTAAAGATTACATATTTTCTAAATGAATTTTCTGTTTTAGAGTGAATTACTAGCGAACCTAAAAAATTACCTCATTGAGCCTCAATAGTTTGAGAAAAGTAATGAGACGTACATGGAGCTATTCTAGCAAACTAACTTACATTAGTTTTTTCCATTGAAATATTCACATATCAGTGTCCTTTAAGAAATAAGATTCGTATTCTTGTCAATCAAGGTTCAATTGATAGTACGAATATACATAATTAACACAACAATAATTCAGAAATAATTTCCATGCATATTCCTTGCATGGCCGAATTCAGAACAACGATATAAAGTGCTTCTTTCTCAAAAGATGTCCATATGATCCGAATCGAGAAATTGAAAAAGGAGAACCGAAAGAATGTTCCCTTCACAGGTGTCAAGGGGAAAATAATTTATAACCGATAAAAGGTGACTAAAACATTTCAAATACTATAAATTTGGCTCAAACATCCTCCACCTTTGTATTATAAAATTTTAATAGGAACTGTGCACGCGTAAAATTAAAAAAACTGTGGTAGTTATGTTTTTTTTATTGTCAATGCAAGGTTTATAATGTCTAATCAATTTCAATTTTTTTAAACAAGTCATAGTCATTTTAAATGACAGATTCTTGTTATTTTTTTAATAATTTAATTTTTTTTGTTTGGTTTTTGATATTCATTATGCAATGTTATCGAATACTATTTTATATTCCTAGATTTTAAATACAGTTTTTTTTTATAAATAAAACTAGATATCAGAAATTGTGTGGCATGTGGTATGGACGGAGGACATCGGGAGAACCGAAAGTAAAGAATAATTTACCGAAAGTTTAGAATTCTATGGTCCCACCATCTTTTTGCATGACCAAGAAAATAAAGAAAGATTTCTCAGGGACAGAAAAGTCGCGCTTTGTTCAACCGAGAAGAACAAGTCCAAGTTTGAAAGCTTGACTCACTGACCTTTGTTTTCTCTGTCTTACGCGTTGTTGTTAATTAACGCCCATGAAATTTGACCATAAGAGAAGCTAAATATAATTCCTCACATAAAACAAGCTAAATATAATTGACATTTAATAGGCAAGTCCACGTGATTCATACGGTCTCAATTTATAAGACCACTATTTTGTCTGCAATATAGGCAGTATCGTAGATTATTTGAACTTTTAACCCTATAATTACTAATTTAATTATTCCAACACTATTCAGCGAAATATAAAAACAAACTATTAATTTATTCTGATATCAAATTACAGTTTACTTATCTAACTTAATATCGAACTCAATACTGAACTAGGGTTGATAATCAAAACACAATCTAATTAAAACACATTTTGGCCAAAACTCATTCCATCAGAATAATTTCTTTTCGAATACTTCAAGCTGCAAATGACTACAGACAGTTATCGTACCAAAATTTAAAATAATCATATCTTTATAGTTGGACCTCCAAATGGCTAGCAATTAGGAGGTTCTGGCACATAATCCTCCGTCGGGTTAACAAGTTTACAGAGGATAGCAACAAGTTATCCGGATCATGGGTGGACCAAGCATCATTTGGGACACAAAATATTTATTAGTCTCGACCTACTCAGTAACCTGGCTGGCATTCGGCGAATGCGGCATGACGGTCATGAATAATGTAAAGTAGAATCTAAAGCCTACCCTCAATTTGTAAAGTAAAACTCAGATAATATATTTTTTGAAAACTTTTACACAAAATTTTTGGCAAATCATCCTGTTAGAATTAATTCACTTTAGAGAATATATGATCTTGTGAACCATTTCCGAGCAGAAGATGTACATAACTAGAAATAACCTAGCATGAATTGGGCGAAACTCGTATATATTTTTGGGCTTGGATTGGGAGTGAAGATTCAATTTCAACCGATAAAGAATAAATCAGAATGTGCTCATATATTTTGTTCTTCAACATTGACTTATTTTGAGTATCATATTGGTATATTTGTATGTTAACATTGACACATATAATTTTTTTATATAACAATTTAGGCAAAAAAAATTTCTAAAACCATAAGAAATTATATTGACATATGACTCCTCATTTGATGTGTCATATTAACATATTTTGCATGTTAATAATGATGCTATGTTGTGTATTTTTCATGTCACTTTTAACATTTTTGCAAAAAGAATTCATACATGATAATACTAACTATTCGGAATCCCACTATTGAATAATAAAACATGTCATCGTAGTCTATTTTTTATTTTGTACGGTTTAGAATAATTCTTCTATGTACTCAATCCATTCCAAGGTTTTTTTAAGACCAATAATGCTTTCTCATTTTGTTGGAGCCACTTTATGAATATTTTATATGGATTTGTATTCGACTAAATCAAGAAATATGACTATATCGAGTTTTTTTTAATTGATATAAGTATATATAAGAGGGCAAGCCTAAACCTCTACATATTTAATGCAAACTAAGTCTCGCGGGAGATCAAAAGATAATTAAAATACAGTGGAAATTTTCAAATAAGCAGAATATGTTGATTATCCACATTTTTAGGTAGTTTTCTCAATTCAATTATTTTAGTCTTCTAAATAGAATTGAATTAATCAATTCTTCTATTGACTCTCTCACATTGGAAAAAAATTTGGTTTATGTGATGTAGATCCCAAGACAATAATATTAAAGAGAAAACACTAAATCTTTTTAATTAGATCACTTCCAATAAAAGTTTCTGAAATAGACAAGATATAATTCATACTTAAAAAAATCAATTATCTTTGTCCGATCAACTTGATAAAATAATTCTAGACATGGATTAAAAACTTACAATGTAGTAGAAGATGCTTACAAATGTCATCCTTCTTCTAACAAAGTGGACAAAGCGAATCTCATGCATCAAAGAAGCCAAAACGGATTAAAACATCTCTTGTTCTAATTTTTCCTTGCGCAACAATCCACAAAGAGTTTTCAACCTTCAATAGAATTCCTCCATCCCAAATTTTTCTCACCTCATAGATGAAGTGAGTGAATTAATGAAGTGATATTATAATACCTATGGAATTCTGAATAGAAAAACTAGTAGCTAAGATCATCTTCCATATGATCGAGTGTATTCTATAGTGGTAAAATTAAATCATTGCAAGCATGTCTAAGAGGTCATAAAGTAGATTTACTCCCAAGAGAACAAATTTTGTCTCCACTAAAAATTCCAAAATTATCTCTCATCTCTCCACTCGTCACACTCCTTAATCTTAGAATTTGATATTATAGTAGCAGAGAATCATCATTCAAATCAGAGTTTAAGAAGGACACCAATATATGGGTCAAATCAGAAATATAGAAGACCACCATCTCTCACATTAATGTTGATACCAGATACAAAAGTTTCATTGGAGCTAGCCATATTTGTCACAGATCTGCCCAAATTCCTTTATTATCGCAAGTGATGGGAATATGTTAATTTAAGGAGCAATCTGAGACATGAATTCCAAATTTAATTTGGTCTAATAGGACTCCTTACTAGTAATGAATCTCTAACACAATTTAATTAGCATAGAATTATTCTTAGTTATCAGGTCCTTCAGTCCTAATCTGTCCTAGATTTTGGTTTGGTAACAAAATTTTTCTATACCAAAAAGCTCCTGTTCATCTCAGCTTCTGATTAATATTCTCGCAAACTCCTTTTGGTACCTTATAGATAGACAAGAAATAGTTATGTAAAGAAGATATTTTAGCTTTGACCAAGATTAATCGCCCATGTAATATAAAAGACTTCCTTTCCATAAACCAAGATTATGTTCAATTGCATTAATAAAAAGTTTCCAACTTTTAATTCTCCTCATGTTTTCATCGAGGGGCATTTTGAGATAGTTGATAGGAAGACAAACATTTTTGCAATCCCATAATGTATAAACTTCATGATGTATATTCTCTTAGGCATTAATTCTTATCAGTGTAGTTTGTTAACTTGATACAAAGACTAAATGACATACAAAAGATAACGATTATGGATCTTAGATTTTCCGAACTAGCAATTCAGCATGATATGAATCCGATGGGCCAAGAAATTTTAAGCTAAATTTAATACAAGAAGTTTGGGCTCAATCGAATATGTGCAAGACCAAGAACGTCCAAAGAGCCCATGCTAACCCATGCACGTTTTATGAGCTATTTTGGAAGCTTAGCAAGCATGCATTATTATGGAAGTAAGCACGCATGGAGATCAACCTATTTTGGACGTGCATCAACCATTTTGGACATATATCAACCTACTTTGGATGTGCATCAACCTATTTTGGAAGCCTGGAATTTTCTCAGATTCTACTTAAGCTATCTAGTAAAGTCAATAGTTTTGATTAGGAAATTATATTCCAGCAATCTTTGGCTTGTTTAAGACATACATCTACTTATATTTATTAGATATTATATGTTTAGTTTGAGGCCAGAATCTCCTTGTTTAGGATTTTAGATTTTGGCTAGATTACTTAACTCCTTTTTATGAGTTGTTTTGTTTAGGAATATTTTGAGACTTTGGAGTCTATATAAAGACATCCTAGTAATAAAAATGAGACATATCTTTTGGCATAAGAAATCTGTGAGTTTGTTAACTTTTGTGTGTTCTTGCTAGGCTGGTGTGCTTAGCTAGGTCAAAATCTTTCACTTATCAAATGGTCCATCCATCCCCATTTGTGGCGTGATTTGACCTTAGACTAAGGTTATTGCATTCCCATTACTTCGGGTTAAGGTGAATTGATACCAAGGTTATGGCAAGGTGTAATTCGTGGGTTGGAGTCTTCTTCATCCTAAAGTAGCAAATGGTCCAAGTTTATGAATTTTCTTGCTGAGATTCATATTATTTGGTATCAAAGGTACAACTTGTTGCTTTAGATTAATCTATCCTTTAGTTTACGTTTTTAGTTTGTTAGTTTTGTATTCTGAGCAAAAAGAAAGAAAGAAAGAAAGAAAAAATATAAAAATCAAAAATAAAGAAGGAGAGAAAGAAGAGACAGCCTAGAAAAGAAGAAAAGGAAGCTGAACTTTTTTTTAAAAAAAAGGTTGAAATAAGTGCAAGATTATATTCTACAATTACTTACGAAGAAGTTCTGAGGTTATGTGTCATTGACTGATCTACAAAATTTAATGGAGACCATGTTGAGTGAGTTGAAGTATATGTGGAAAAGGAAGATCGAGAAGTGTCATAAATGGCTTTATCAAATAAAGAGTAAGATTCTAGGTCATATACAAGTTGTGTCAAAAAGAAGACATAGACTTACCACAAGGGACAATGAAGACAATTGGGAGAAATTGATGTTATTGGCTAGAAGATTCTAGTGTATTTTATGCATTACGTGTTTCTATTGAGGAACGGGGGATCTATTGAAATTTTGGTTATTTTGTAGGTATTCGGTGGACATTGACATGGTAGCAAAATGTGGTGCGATGGCGGATAGCAAGGGCGAGGAGTCAAAGGTGCATTGAAAAAAGCTGGTGAAGTCCAGCGCCCCGCTCGTTTAATTAGTGCTCTGCTGGATTTGGTCAGATCGGGAACCAACACTCTGCTGGTGTGACCAGCGCCCTGCTGGGCTGGCCGAGGAAAAAACTGATTAACCTATTTAGTCGAATTAGGACTTCTTTTTAGGCTTTATTTTATGTTGAACTATATAAGGTCTTTATACCCTACTTTTTGGGGACTCTTGAATGTTTTCACACAAGAGGCAACCCTAGTTTCTGTTCTACTTTACTTTCAAATTGGAGAATTGTAATTGAAGATTCAGATCAATCAAGTAACGAAGTATTTTCATATATCGTGGTTAGGTGTTGTCTTTTCATTCATCTACTTGATCATTAATTATTTGGTTGATTCACATTGAGTATTTGCATATTGAGATTGACAACCTTGATTTGTGATACATATTACATTCTCGTCTTTACTATCTCGTTTAGTTAATTAATCACAGTGCGAGTTTAGGCTTGACGATCCTAAATTTATGCCATGATTTTTTAGTAGTTAGTCACAACCAAATCATTCAAATTGAACTGCCTAGATTAAAGTTGAGAAATCATAATCCGGTAATTAGAGAATTGATTCATTTGTCCCTGTGGAGACGATCTTACTTATCATTTTATTACTTGATCGATTATGTTCTATTGCACGTATTTTTAGCCCGATATTTATCGCATCAAGTATTTGGTGCCATTACCGGGGATAGATTTAATCAATGTGTCTTTAATATTGGATACAGTTTTCTCGATTTTGAGACTAGGATTCTTACACCCTTGTTATTCATCACTACACTTAATTTTTGTTGTTGAGTTTTGCAGTTAATAAGAGTACAGGAGGTGTATGCCACACACCCGTTCTGACAATCAACATCTTTTTGAGTACGATCCTGAAATTGAACGAACATTTTGCTCTAGAAGACGGGATCAACGGAAAGAAGAGATGGCAGATCAGAATCGGGTAAACAATGTTCCTATAAACAATAATAGGAGAAGGTAGACGCACCTTAGGCTGGTTGACCTTTGACCTAGCATTAAATATCTAGCTGTAGAGGCCAACAATTTTGAGATCAAGTCGGGCCTCATTAATTAGGTTCGTGAAGATCAGTTTGGGGCCAACCCTTCTGAAAACCCGGTAAAGCACATCCAGACTTTTGAAGACCATTACGAGACAGTTAAGTATAATGGAGTTTCAGTAGATGCTCTCAAGTTACGATTGTTCAAGAATAGTTTGAAAGATGATGCCAGAGAGTGGCTTGATGCTTTTCCTGCAGGCACTTTCCATACGTGGAACGAGCTTGTAGATAAATTCCTGGAGAAGTACTACCCGCCAGAAAAGACCACCTAACTACGTAACAAAATCTCACAGTTCAAACAACAGGGTGGCGAGTCACTTCATGAAGCATGTCGATGCTACAAGAAGGTACTATGCGATTGTTTGCACCACCAGATCCCAAAATGGATGCTTATCCAAATATTTTACAACGGGTGTAAATCACAAATTTGAACCAGCTTAGATGCGGCAGCTGGAGGTGATTTGATGGAAAAGGAAGAAACTGAAGGTTTTCGCATTATTGAAGCCATGGCCACCAACAATTATAAGTGGGGAGATAGGGTGGAAAGAAAAACAGTAGCTAGCATACAAGATAACAGTGAGATCACTGCGCTCAAGGCATAGGTGGCAACTCTCACACAAATAGTCCAAGCCTCATATGTACCACCTACCATACCTGTTCAGGTTTACGAGATCTGTACTAGACCTTATGTTACTGATACTTGCTCTCTATTGGCTGAACCTGTGAATTATATTGGTAATGTGAACAAGAATAATGATCCATACTCTACCACGTATAACCTGGGATGGAGAAACCACCCAAATTTTTTGTGGAAAAATAATGCAGGTCAGCAAGTACCTCAGCAACCCAACCTCCCTGTGGCTACTAACAATGCTCAAGGTCCTCTGCCACAGCCACCTCAGATATACCAGCAGAAGTGACAGAACCAGATACCACCTCAACAAGATCGGAGGAATGAAGATGAGTTGAGAAAGCAAGTTCTTAGTCATGAAGCCACGATAAAAAATCAAGAGATTCAGATAGGTCAGCTCACACTTTAGTTGAATGCAAGGCAACCGGGCACACTTCTAAGTAACACAGAAATCCCTCCTACCTAGCAAGAACACTGTAAGACAATCACAACTAGAAGTGGATTGGACTTGGGAAAGAACGCTACCAGCTCAGTATCAAAACTGCTAGGAAAACCATCAATTAAAGAAGAAGAAGAACTTTGGGTAGTTCCTACAGCAGCGGACAAGAACAAGTCTACCATAGAAACTGTCAAGCCAGCACAAGAGAGAAAATATCCTCCACCACCATTCCCTCAAAGAGTAAACAAGCAGGCATCTCATCTTAGTTATCAAAAATTCCTAGATCTATTCAAGAACCTTCACATCAATATTCCGCTTCTTGATGCGTTCGAGCAGATGCCCACCTACAGAAAGTGGATCAAGGAATTTATCTCGAAGAAGAGAAGCATTGATGACTTTGAGGTCATTCCTCTGACTAGGGGATGCAGTGTAGTGTTAACTCAGGATCTCCCTCAGAAGATGAAGGATCTTGGGAGTTTTACCATTCTGTGCACTATTGGAGATCAAATCTTTAAGAAGGCGCTCATTAATTTGGGGTCTAGCATCAACTTCATGCCATATTCCATATTTCGAAAGCTTAGATTGGGAGATATGAAGCCAACATCAATCATTCTCGAGCTCGCAGATCGATCAGTGGCTAGACCCAAGGAGATCGTAGAGAATGTGTTGGTGAAGGTTAACACGCTAATTTTTCCAATAGACTTTATTGTTATGGAGATGGAAGAAGACCGTGATGTGCCACTACTACTTGGACGCCTATTCCTGGCCACAGGAAAAACCAGCATTGATGTAGAAAGGGGAGAGTTGCAGTTCAAGATCTGCAATGATGAAGTAGTGTTCAATATCTTTGAAGCTACAAAGTACCCCTCCAATGAAGATGACTGCTACAGGATTGATGTAATTGATGAGATTGTCACTATGAGCAGTCTAGACCTCCTGCCAAAGATGACATGGAATTACAACAAGAATATGAAGCAGGAGTTGAGGAGATTGAACAGGTATTATAGATACGCGCAGCGGAATCCCTTGAGCTAGAGAACACACAAATGCCAAAGCTCCAATCATCCATTACCACACCACCAGAATTAGAGCTTAAGCCACTACCAAGTCATCTCAAGTATGCATATATGAGTGAAGGTAATAAACTTCCAGTCATTATCTCTGCTTCATTGACTCATGAGCAAGAAAAACAGCTCCTCTATGTAATTAGAAAACATAAGGAAGCAATACGGTGGACCCTTGGCGATATAAAGGGTGTTAGTCCCTCTCTCTGTCAATATAAAATCATTCTTGAGGACAATTTTACACCATCAGTGGAAGCCCAGTAGAGGCTTGACCCAAAACTAAAGGAGGTAGTGTAGAAGGAGGTGATCAAGTGGTTAGACGCTGGCATTGTCTATCCAATTTCAGACTCTAAGTGGGTAAGTCCTACTCAATGCGTACCAAAGAAAGGAGGGATCACAGTTGTTCCCAATGAGAATAATGAGTTGATTCCTACACAGGTGGTAGTCGGTCATCGAGTCTGTATTAAC
The DNA here is from genome assembly GCA_012979155.1 of Hypericum perforatum. NCBI lineage: Eukaryota > Viridiplantae > Streptophyta > Magnoliopsida > Malpighiales > Hypericaceae > Hypericum > Hypericum perforatum. The sequence continues at coordinate 23,668 of SOPF01028723.1, forward strand.
TTCCAAAAGTTGAACAAGGCTACTCAGAAAGATCACTTTCCATTGCTATTCATTGATCAGATATTGGATAGACTAGCAGGTCATGCTTACTATTGCTTTCTGGATGGCTACTCTAGTTATCTTCAGATTCCGATTGCTCCAGAAGACCAAGAAAAGACTACTTTCACATGCTCTTATGGTACTTTTGCCTTCCGTCGAATGCCATTTAGACTCTGTAACGCACCGGCCACCTTTCAATAGTGCATGATGGCAATTTTCTCTGATATGGTTGATCATCAAATTGAGATCTTCATGGATGATTTCTCAGTCTTTGGAGACTCATTTGAGGGGTGTCTACTGCATTTGTGTAAAGTATTGGAACGCTGCAAAGAAACTAACTTGGTGCTCAATTGGGAAAAATGTTACTTTATGGTTACTGAAGGAGTGGTCCTTGGCTACAAAATCTCGTGTGATGGACTAAAAGTTGACAAGGCCAAGCTGGAAGTTATTAACAAGCTTCCCCCTCCACTATCTGTTAAAGGAGTATGGAGTTTCCTAGGCCACGCTGGGTTTTACAGGTGATTCATCAAGGACTTCTCTAAGATTACAAAGCCGCTATGCAAATTACTTGAGAAAGATGTCCCCTTTGTCTTTGATGAAGAATGCAAGTCAGCTTTTAAGCATATTAAGGAAGCACTTGTCTCTGCACTAATTATTACAACAGCCGACTGGGATCTACCATTTGAGATCATGTGCGACTCAAATGACTACGTAGTTGGAGCTGTACTCGGTCAGAAAAAGACTACAGGATTTCATGCTATTTACTATGCTAGCCGGACACTGGATACTACTCAGGTCAACTATGCCACTACGGAAAAGGAATTCCTAGCAGTCATCTTTGCCCTTGACAAATTCCGTGCGTATCTACTCGGAAGCAAAGTGACGGTGTACTCAGATCATGCAGCCATACGCTACCTCTTCACTAAGAAGGATGCCAAGCCTAGGCTCATCAGATGGAATCTTCTTCTTCAAGAGTTTGATATCGAAATACGTGATCGGAAGGGAGCGGACAACCCAGTGGCTGATCATCTGTCGTGCCTTGAGAACCCATCGGTAACATCTTTCTCCCCCATTAACGAATCCTTCCCTAACGAATAATTGTATGTGCTAGATATCATATATGTGCCTTAGTTTTACGTATGGGACGAGCCGTACCTATTCCAGCAAGGAAAAGACCAGTTACTACGAAGATGTGTACCACATGAAGAGCAGGAACTTATTCTATATCAATGCCATAACTCTCCTTATGGAGGTCATTTTGTTGGAGAGGGCACTATGGCTAAGGTGCTACAAAGTGGGTTTTACTGGCCTTCCCTGTTCAAAGATGCTACAGAGTTCGTGAAGAGATGTGATCACTGCCAAAAGACAGGTAACATCTCTCGTCGCCACAAGATGCCATAGCATGGAATCATGGAAGTAGAAATCTTTGACGTTTGGGGAATAGACTTCATGGGACCATTTCTACCATTCGAGCACAACCTCTACATACTCCTGGTAGTGGATTACGTCTCCAAATAGGTGGAAGCGGTGGCTCTCCCGACGAACGATGCAAGGGTAGTCATTAAATTTTTATAGAAAAATATCTTCAGTCATTTTGGAACTCCCAGGATTCTTATCAGCGATGGAGGAAAATACTTTCGCAACAATTTGCTCGCCAATGCACTAACCAAGTACGGGGTCACTCACAAGATCACTACAGCCTATCATCCTTAAATCAGTTATCAAGTCGAGGTGTTAAACTGCGAAATCAAGAGAGTCTTAGAAATCACTGTAAACCTATCGCGGAAAGATTGGTCCAGTAAGTTGGATGATGCACTATGGGCATATAGAACAACATACAAGACCCTATCGGAATGTCACCATACCAGCTGGTTTACGGAAAAGCTTATCATTTGCCAGTCGAGCTTTAGTACAAGGCATATTGGGCACTCTGCCAGTTGAACCTAAACTTAGACAAAGCTAGTGAACAAAGAATGCTACAGCTCGAGAAGCTTGAAGAGTTTTGACTAGGAGCATACGAGAATGCACGTCTCTACAAGGAGAAAATCAAAAAGTGGCACGACAAGAAGATCATCTCCCACGAGCTTCAAGCTGGACAGTAGGTACTCCTGTACAACTTACGTCTTAAACTTTTTTCTAGGGAAACTCAAGTCCAGATGGAGTGGCCCGTACACTGTAGTCGCTGTTTCACCTCATTGAGCAGTTTAGATTCGACACCCGGATATGCAAGAGGAATTCAAGGTGAATGGGCATCGCTTGAAGGTGTACTTTGGCAATCAATTCGATGACCAGGTATCACGTATGGATCTTGACGATCCAGCACCCCAGTAAGCCATCACTACTGTCAAGCTAACGATGTTAACTTAGAACTACTTCTAACTAATCCATAAGTTAATATCCTTTGAATTAGCATCATTTGTCTGAGTTTCCCTGAGTTTGTGGGTTTATAGGGGAATGTACATAGTGTCACCCTAAAAAAAATGTGTTTGTGTCGTTTTTATTAAATTTTTGTAGGTTTAACAGGTTAATGGAAAGCACGAGGTCATATTCGCAGAAAGCAAAAGAAAAGAAACAAAACCCAGCATTCTGCTAGATTTCCTAATATTCCGCTGGATTTTGGCAGCAGTGGGCCAGCGCCCTACTGGATTTCCCAGCGTTTCGCTAGATTTTGGTAGCAACGGGCTAGCACCCCACTGGATACACTAGCGTTCTACTGGATTTCAATAGCATTGGACCAGCACCTCGCTGGATACACCAGTACCCCGCTGGTGACGAGTTTATAAGAAAAAAAACCCACGGCCACACAAATTCCTTTCTCCTCTTCCAAACTTCCTCTCCTCTCCAAAACCTCCTCCTCTTCCAAACTTCCTAACTCCGACCACCACAACCCCAACTCTGATCACCCCGATGCTGACTCCAACCACCACGACACCGCCAACCACCACTACGAACAACCACCCTCATATTTCCCAAACCCTAATCTTTTCCCCCAATTTTCTTGTTTTTTTCTTCTTTTGCAGATTTTGGGCTAACTGTTTCATGTCTTCATCAACCGTTGATTAGGCTTTGCTGTGCTCGCCGAGACTGTCCTGCCAAGCCCACCTTTGAGTGCTCCAATCGTTGACCATCACCACCGTTGACCACTGTCGCTGCCATTGACTTTTCACCATTGACCACCATGGCGCCCAAACGAAGCCGAACATCCTTCCATCATCAGGGTGCATCAAGCTCCCGTGCCCCACCTCAATAACCGGGTGATATAGCAGAATGGTATAGTACTCCCACCTCAAGCTCCTGTTCTGCTTTCGGTTAGTGGAAGATCGATTGGAATTGCATGCGATTGTTTGGCATTGAACAAGAATTGTGTAAGGCACTCGATTGTAGGTTAGACAAGGCTCACTAGGTTGTCTATCGACATTGACCCCCAAGTAGTGATAGAGTTTTATTGCACGGTCATTATCAAATTTGACTATTCACATTTCACTACACGCATATATGGTAAACCTATCACGGTTGTCAGTACACTATTCACCTAAATATTAGGACTCGTGGAGGATTGGGGTGGTGTAGACACACGATTAGGATTTAGCCCTGATGATGACATTCACAGTGCCTGGCAGAACCTCTCAAGTTTCCCTCGTTTCAGCTCCCAAGCCCCAGCCATCCCCCTTAAAGACCTATACATTAGCATTCTACATCAAGATGGTCATAGTTTTAGCAGTCAACATCAAAATGGTCGAGTCATGATATATCAGCTGTATGCACTACACTGCATTCAGACTAGATAATCATATAGTATATTTGCATTAATTTGTGACGTCATATACCGTACGCTTCAATTAAAAAGGCCCTAACATCTTGGTCTAGGCTCTCTTGTCTATTGTTTAGTTGCTCAGTTTGATCTAGGTCATGCAGCTGAGGGACCGACAATCCTTACTAGCATGATTGACCATGACCATCTGGTAACTTGGCATTTGCTCTCCAAACTCGAGAGACATAGCATCACCTCATACGTTGTGAACAGATGGGAAGATCGTGGGGCAGTTTAAGAACAACTACGCTGGGGTGGTTCAGCACCAACACCGGAGCACTAGGAGGACCTCCACAACCTATCTGAGTGTATTGGTAAATTGGAAGATCAAGTAGTCCTTATCTAACTACGTCAACAACTTGCAAGTCCAGGTGGAAACTCTGGTTCATGACCAGATCGAGCACTGGGAGCTATACCACGCTGACCAAGATGATCTTCGTGATTGGGAAGCAGCATGCGACGAAGCAGATGTAGCCTTCTGAAGCCAATACCAAGCCGACCAAGAGTATAACCACGCATAGTGGGAATGGCTTTGGAGTCAATATCCACCTTAGCCGCCTCCTTTACCCTAAACAGGTGTTTTCGTTCCTCTTCTCTTCCCTTCTTTTATTCTCTTTTGTCCTGCATTTGTTTTCTTATTTTGTTTTGTTTTCGTTGTTTGCATAGTATATTCTTTCACATTGAGGACAATGTGTTCTCTTAAGTGTGAAGTTGCAGGTTGTGTGCTTTGTGGTGTTTTAGGAATGTTCTCTTTTGTTTTCTTTTGTCAACATAAGCATGTGATCGAGTCTGTTATGTATGTGGCGTGTGTTTTTTATTGAAGTGATCGAGTCATCTGCAATTGATGAACCTACCTCCGATATTGTGAACCTAGAATGACCACTGAGTCTTATTGCCTAGTCAGAAATTGAACTTGAGTATCTGGAGCATGATTTTGTAGGCTTAGCACCCTTGGTTATTTAAATCGACATTCGCACTAGATGAACCATGCCTGAAAGCTTGATGAGCGACCTTGTGAGGAATTTGTGCCGAAGGATGTGACTCCCATCTCTATTTTGTTCATGAGATGCTTGCATGTTTCGGGTGATGAGAGTAGTATATTAGCACTTGGCATGATTTCGTAGTACAAGGTGAGTTATATATTTGGGGCCATTTTGATGTTGAGCCTAGAGCCTTAGCGCCAAAAACCTGTTCTTATCCATTGAACAACCCTGTTGAGCATAAACCTATTTGTTGAGTTACTATTTGCACACCATTATATGAGCCAAAATCCAGCTCCTACCTACCTTTAGCTACTTAATCCGAGGGACTAGGACATCATTTGTGGGATAATTTTGTAAGGGTGCATTGGTAGTATAGTTGGGGGGTTCACTACACATATTGGGTTGAAAAGGGTAGAATCGAGGCTAACAGTCAAAAGCCAGGATAAGTTACTAATGAATGTGTGATGAATAAGTGAAAAGAAAAGAAAAAAACCACAAGGGAAAGAAAAATAAGAAAATAAAAAGTGTGGAAAGTGCGGAAAAGCAAAAGTGAAAAATCCAAAGAAAGTGAAAAGATGGAAGGAGTGTGGTGAAAAGAGAAGAAAGAAGGAGGTTTGAAAATGGTAGTTCTGATGCAACCTGCTTGAGACAAGCAAGAACTTAAGTGTGGAGTTGTGATGTACGCGTAAATGGACACACATCTACCTATGTTTTGTACATATTTTGTCCATGCTTTGATCTCATTTCATCGTATGTCTTAGTGTATTTTATGCATTTTATGTTTCTATTGAAGAACGGGGGATCTGTTGAAATTTTGGTTATTTTGTAGGTATTCGGTGGACATTGACATGGTAGCAAGGTGTGGTGCGATGGCGGATAGCAAGGGCGAGGAGTCGAAGGTGCATTGAAGAGAATTGGTGAAGTTCAACGCCCCGCTCATTTGATCAGCGCTCTGCTGGATTTGGTCAGATCAAGAACTAGCGCTTTGCTGGTGTGACCAGCGCCCCGCTGGGCTGGCCGAGAAAAAAAACGGATTAACCTGTTTAGTCGAATTAGGACTTCTTTTTAGGCTTTATTTTATGTTAAACTATATAAGGTCTTTAAACCCTACTTTTTGGGGACTCTTGAACGTTTTCACACAAGAGGCAACCCTAGTTTCTGTTCTACTTTACTTTCAAATTGGAGAATTGTAACTGAAGATTCGGATCAATCAAGCAACAAAGTATTTTCATACATCGTGGTTAGGTGTTGTCTTTTCATTCATCTACTTGATCATTAATTTTTTGGTTGATTCGCATTGAGTATTTGCATATTGAGATTGACAACCTTGATTTGTGATACGTATTACATTCTCGTCTTTATTGTCTCATTTAGTTAATTGATCATAGTGCGAGTTTAGGCTTGATGACCCTAAATTTGTGTCGTGATTTTTTAGTAGTTAGTCACAACCAAATCATTCAAATTGAACTACCTAGATTAAAGTTGAGAAATCATAATCCGGTAATTAGAGAATTGATTCATCTATCCCCGTGGAGATGATCTTACTTATCATTTTATTACTTGATCGATTGTGTTCTCTTGCACGTATTTTTAACCCAATATTTATCGCATCAGGGACTCAAGATTGCTCAACTTATGGAATAGTTTGAAGTTTAATGAAAGGCTTGTGCAAACAAGTAAGTTCTTGTCTTTCAATGACGTCACACTTTTTATGCTCAAAGTATTTATTCAATTGGAGTGGAAGATATCAAGTGCAGCCACAATGTTCAAAGATTAAACTTTGTTCCAGCAATATTATTCATTCGAGAATGCATGATGTATACAAGGATTTGAGGACAAATCCTTTTCAAGAGGAGGGGAATGATATGAATCTGATAGACCAAGAAGTTTCAAGCTGAATTTATTGCAAGAAGTTAGGGCTCAATCCAATGTGTGCAAGATCAAGGATGTCCAAGGAGCCCATAATAAGCCTATACACATTTTATGAGCTATTTGGGAAGCTTAGCAAACGCGCATTATTCTGGAAGTATGCACGCATGGAGATTAACCTATTTTGGATGTGTATCAACCTTTTTGGCAGTGCATCAACCTCTTTGGACATGTATCAACCTACTTTTGACGTGCATCAACCTATTTGGGAAGCATGGAATGTTTTTAGATTCTACTTAAGCTATTTAGTAAAGTCAATAGTTTTGATTAGGAAATTATATTCCAGCAACCTTTGGCTTGTTTAGGACGTACATCTACTTATATTTACTAGATATTATATATTTAGTTTGATTCTTATTTAGTTAGGCTAGAATCTCCTTGTTTAGAATTTTAGATTTCAGCCAGATTGCTTAGCTCCTTTTTAGGAGTTGTTTTGTTTAGGAATGTTTTGAGACTTTGGAGCCTATATAAAGGCATCCTAATAATAAAAATGAGACATGTATCTTTTGGCATAAGAAATCTGTGAGTTTGTTAACTCTTGTGTGTTCTTGCTTAGGTTGGTATGCTTAGCTAGGACAAAACCTTTCACTTATCAAATGGTCCATCCATCCTATTTTGTGGTGTGATTTGACCTTAGACTAAGGTTCTCGCATTCCTATTGCTTTGAGTTGAGGTAAATTGATACCAAGGTTTGTTGCAAGGTGTAATTCGTGGGTTGTAGTCTTCTTCACCCTAAAGTAGCAAATGGTCCAAGTTTGTGAATCTTCTTGCTGAGATTCATATTAAAGCATAGAAAAAGCAAGGTATCATGTGCGAATTAAAGAAGGTTAGCATTTTGCAACACATTTTTAGGGATAAAAGTGGCATGAAGCCTATATTAAAGACAAATTACAGTACAAGAAAGATAAATACATAGACATAAGAAATAATATCAAATAAAATAGGAATACTAAACTAATGGCTACAAAGTGGCATAGGGGGTGAGCGAAGGGTAGTCAAGAAAGCATAAAATCCAACAACCACCAACAAAAATCTACTAAGATAAGCTACAACTAATAAGCACGTGATAACGTCATAGATGAGGCCACATGGGCATTTGAGTGCATACAAGATATATGCAAAAGAGAGCCAAGGCTGACCAAAATAAATCGAGATAAAGTTCTCTATCTACAATCATAAGAAAGGCATTGAGAGCCAAACAGATTTCTGATCCAACCAAAGCCGATCTAAGCAAAAGCATACAAAAGACATACATAATCCACCAAAAACAAGACAGTGGACCACATAAAGCAAGAAAAAAATAAATAGAAAGTAGAATTGGAGGGGATGTCAATAGAGAAAATCCGCTCTGATCATCCACTAAGGTAAACTCTGACTTACCGATTAGGGGGCCAACAAAGGTGATGCAGAGATGAGACTTGAAGGGTTGAGGGGTTGTCCGGAGAATCTGGGAGCAAGCTCTAAGTGAAGCTTTGAAGGTGAGCTCCAGTGGCAAAAAACTTCGGTAATACGAGCTCCAGAGACGAACTTCGGCGAGGGCAAGCATTGATAGCTGCTAGATCCTAGAAGATTGGGATCTAAATGGGAGAGGTCAAATTCGTCGAGATATGGTCGAAAGAGGTCAAGATCATCATAATTTGGTCAGAGAGCAGCCAAAATTATTAGAATCTAGCTAGGGAGAAGCCGAATAGAGACAACAACAAAATATCTTCGAGCGACAATGGCTCAACTAGACGATGATGATGGGTTGGAGGATGTAATGGTGAATGATTAGAAGAGGATGTGGCTGATGGTGAGTGGAGGAGATAGACGACAGCATGAAAAAATAGGAAATGGTGGGTAAAAACTCTAGTTTGCTCTCAGAGAGAGAGAGAGAAAGAGAATGCTCTGTCGTCGACTACCCTTCGCTCACCCCCTATGCAATTCAGCTTCTGACTACCCTTCGCTTTGATATGTATTTATGACTTGGAGTCTATTTGGAGTCTATTTTAGTTTGACAGCCAAAAACTAAAAACTCCATCTCATATCATAAACTCGCCAATCTCCAATCGTGATAATTCCCAAGCCTGTTATATTATGCTGAATTGCAATTGAAAAAAAAAGAGTCTATTAGCTGAGCTAGAACCATATGGCATCCAGAAATTAACCAACATTCAACACCCAAAATGATTTAAATTGGTGAGAAAACAAAAAAAATTGCACCCAGAAAGAATATTACACAGTTGGGACCGCCACCAAAAAAATTGAGGAGTGGGTCAATTTTAATATATTTAATGTTTAATTTCAATTTATAAATTAATTAATTTTTGGAATAAAGCTCATATAAACCCCTCTACTTGTCAAATAAGTCCAATTAAACCCCCTTACTACAACTTGGACTAATTTACACCCTCTACTTAACAAAATAGAACAATTGTTTCCTTCAAACTTATTTTACGGTGACCGGAGACACATCATCCTCCAACATGGCATCCTAGTCATTATGTTTACTTAAAAAAATTCCATTTTTTTGGGAAAAAAGACATTACGGCTTGACTTAAAAAACTACCGACAAAATATATTTTAATAATTAATCCAATAAAGAAAACAGAGAGCACATAAACCTTATTTATAGATACGTGTCATATCAGTGGTTACTGTGTCACATTTCTATCCTCTTCAACGAGGCTAAAAAGTTTGTACTGTAAAGAAAACTAAAGGAGAAGCAATGAGTTAGTTCTTGCGTATTCTAAAAAAATGTTTCTTGCTGGTTGGAGTGATGGAGATAAGAGGGAAGTCGAAGAAGGGAGATGGGGAGGGAAATTCGATGGCCTCAAGAAGAAGTCGGTTAACTGTGGTCTTGGACAGAGCTTTAATTTTTGGTGGGCAGATCGAGAACTTGAAGAAAGGCTGTTACGACCACTGGTTTGGTACTGGCGTCTCCATTTAACTTGTTGCCATTCTCGATTATCTTGCTACTGAGGTTAATTCCCAACTATCTTATTAAGATTCTGTTTATTTTGTCAAAACAAAATGGTTTACTTTCCTTAATTTTTAGAAGGAGTTTGTTTGAGCCTCTTGACTAGTTGCAAGAATTTATGTTATAGTTTATATCTTACTGGCTTAATAATGTTGGATGCTAGTAAATAAACTCTTAAGTTTTTTGTAAGTTTTCATCTGATTAGGATACTGCTTCTTAATTTGCATGTTTGTTCCTCAAATTTTAGGTATTGCTTCTGGGAAAGAAAAGAGATGCTAGTTTAGTTAAAGATGAGTAGTGGTTATTGATGATCGTTTGACTCGTTCCGAAGAAGAGAAATAAGGTTGTTTCGTTGTAATTTTTATTAGGATTGTCATATTTTCTGCCATTAGAGTGTGACTGTTTATGTGCATATGTGATCATTTGTTGAAGAACTACTTCCGGAAGTGGTGCTCTATTGTTTGAGTTGTTTTAGATAATTGATGATGGTTGTACGTGGGTTTCATAAGAGTTCGGTTGGGTGAGTTTTGAGATGTTTTAGATGATAAGGAAGTTAAGATGTTTTATGTATCAGTTAGGATTTGACGTGATCTTAGAAGGTTGTTGAAAATTATCAAGTTTTTATGTTTGAATAGTCAATTATGAGTATTTTTTTAAGTAAACATGATGACTAGGATGCCATGTTGGAGGATGATGTGTCTCCGGTCACCGTAAAATAAGTTGGAAGGAAACAATTGTTCTATTTTGTTAAGTAGAGGGTGTAAATTAGTCCAATTTGTAGTAAGGAGGTTTAATTGGACTTATTTGACAAGTAGAGGGGTTTATATGAGCTTTATTCCTTAATTTTTTAGAGAGAACATATATTACAAAAATATATTAATTATCAAATAAAATCAAAATTAAACAAGGGCAATGATACATGACCCTCTGCCCTCGATTGAGAGAGATATTTTTTTTCGAGATACATGATTAATTAATATAAACAAATTACAAATTAATTCCAAAAACCCCAGATTTTCTCTCCTAGAAGGCCAACGACCTTCCTCACAGTTCCCTTGTACTCTTCATCAGGAACGCTCGCCACCAGCTGTACGCATCCATCTCCGTCGTCCTCCTCTTCCTCGACTGGACCGAACCCGGAACCAGTCTCCGGCTCCACCACCACCGCACCCTCGCCGGAATCTTCGGGACAGGAGTTCTTACCTCTCTTCTTCTTCTTCTTCCCCTTCCCCTTCACGTTGCTCTTGTTGTCCAGAAGCTGGTCCTCCTCATAGGCCTCGATGATCTCGTGGATGAGCTGGCGGTTAGGGGACGCGTCCCACCGGACCCAGTAGCTCATGTAGCATCGGAAGCAGGCGCATCCGAAGCCGGGCACGTGGTCATCTCTCCGGCGAGGAGCTGTGTTAGGGCAGCAGGAGACAAGGTAGGCGAGGACTTGGCGGTCATCCGGGGAGAGGGCCGCGGTTAGAGAGAGGATGGCGGCAGGGAGTAAGGACAGGAAGTGGTCGGAAAGAGGAGGAGGTTGTGGGGAAGGGTGTACCTTGCCTCTCTTGTAGTAGTAAGGGTTCTTCATTTGGGTTTGGTCTGGGTGGTGGTGGTCGTTGGGGTGTGGGGCTCAACTTGTAATTTTATTTTTGGGTTTGGTCGTTGTTGCTGTGTTTGGGAGGGTTTTGTCTTCTGTGTTGGTATATTTCTTTTTCTTTAAAATTATCTCGTATTCAGAAATCTATCGAATTGACTGATCCGAATTCGTTTCTTGGGCTACGTTGATAGGCGGTGTTGACTCTTTCTTGCTGTGCTTATACAAAGTGGCGTATAAATTCCGCGGAGACTATAATTTGGACCAAATAAATAAATAAATAAATAAAATATGAAAAATACTAGTTTTGACAAAGTAAATAGATTATGGGAGGACGCTGTACCTAAAAGCTGACTGGCGAGCTAATTCAAACTTCAAAGAAAGTACGTACGACAATGTTGACTTCTGAGTTTCTTATTTTGGAGAAAAATAAAATAAAAATTACTTTCTATGGCGAGTAAATATAAACATACAAGAACGATAGGCTTGCTGGGCTTTAGTTTTTTTTATTGTTTATATTAAAAAATGATGTAAGAATGCTCTGGTGAAATAGATAAAATGATGCAATTTTTCTTGAAAGAGCAACTACTTAATAGCGCACAGATTAATTGTGGAGACCAAGTTCAAAGGGGTTCAGTCAATTAAGTAAACGTCTGTATTTGAAGATAATAATAATTAGGAGTTAATTTCAAATTCGTCCAGACACTATACGACTTAAGTCAAACCAGTGATGCTGTAATTGGCAACAGTTTACCCATTTTAAAGATGCGACCTGATTCCAAATGTGAATTAAACAATAAGTGATCATTTGATTTTACAATTGATTCATAAAGGATGGTATCCAACTCCAACGGTAACTTTTGTGGAACACCAAAAGAGAACTCCCAACTGTAACTGATGTATTATTGGGCCTAAAATAATCGAAGCCTAAAATAATCGAACACTTGATGGGCCAAGTGTAACGGATGTTTACTGTTAAATTGCTCCAGCTACGAGGCTTCGAGCGAAATAAAACACAATTATTTTTTTCACTCTTTCATATTATTTATGAAGACTTTTTAAAAAATTATTTTGTAATATAGTAAGATATGAATCTAAGTAATTTCATGTATCTTAACACTTAACAACTTTCACTGGTGAGTTACTAAAATCTATCTAAAATAATATTAATAAAATAAAAAATATCATGTTTAAGAGAGGTTATTAGATAAAAAAAAATGTCTATCTTTTTTCTTCTCCAAAGTGATATTTGAAATCACCAAATCAAATATTATATTTGATTAAAATATTTTCTTACAATAAGTTGTGGATTACAAGAACTATTAAAAGACAATTGAAAATCATTAATAATAATTTAAAAGAAAAATTAGGTTAAAACCCATATAATTTGAACAAATTCTTGTTTTAAGTATCTACAATTTCAAAGCACTTCTCTCAGTTCTTCTAGTCAAGTGAAATAGAACTTTTTAGTCCCTATCTCCAGTGCCAGAAATTTTTTCTGATCAAAACTAATCAGAAAGGTTCAAATTGCCCTTTAGTTAAACTTTTCCTACTAATTAGATATTAAAAATATTTTGGTACCGAATTCCCAAATCCCATAGGATGTCACACTGGTTTGCATGAGCTTTGTACTTTAACTACGTCTAAAAATGATCAAGTAATAAGTTAATACGAGGGTAGTTTAATAAGACTAAAAACCAAAATAAATGGGAGGGTTTAATAGGTTATAAACGATTCTTGGACAAGCGCCATAAAATTTGCCTTGATGTACACCCGCCATATAATGCTACCAATAGAAATAATGATCATTAAGTTTTATCATCAAATTCGAACGTTGTTTAATCTTTTCCTATTGTGAGATTTGATCTCATGATCGTAATTTGTCCTTAGATGGTCGTTCTTTTAGACAAACTTTTTGGTGTACCGAAAGTTGTAACAAAGAGCTCGTATTACTAGGTTCTATCAAAGTTTTGTAACAAAGAGCTCGTATTACTAGGTACTATCAAAATTTTGTAACAAAGAGCTCATATTACTAGGTACTAGCAAAGTTTCTAAAGAGGAGAGGATGTTGTAAGACGTCACGTGTGATTTTTATTGTTTGCATGAGTTTTATACTTTAATTACATATAAAAATGATTAGGTAAGAAGTTAATTTCATGATCGTTTAATTAGACCGAGAACTAGAATAAATGAGAGAGTTTAATAGCTTGTAAACAACTAACTTTTGGACAGGCGTCATAAAATTCATCTTGATGTGCATCTTCTATATAATGCTACCAACATAAATAAAGATTGTTCAGTTTTACCATCCAATTTGAACATTGTTGAAGTCCTATTTTGGGATTGATCTCATAATCATACTTGCCCTTAGCTTGTCGTCCTTTCGGACAAACTCTTTGGTGCAATGGAAGTTAAAATGAAGAGCTCATATTATCCGTAATAAATCTAACCTTTGCGGTTTATGCGATGGCACCAAAATTTTAAAAAAAACCCCAAAATTAGGAAGACCCTAATTCTAATCTTCAATAATCAATCTTATGGAAAACCAATCTTAAAATATTTGCATATTCATGGAAACTTCCAGAATGATGCCATTTGTCATCATCGAAAGAGGATAATCTATCATCAAAGCTGACCAAAGAGTTCTTTAATAAGTAGTAGTAGTTCGAAGACTTCTCCATCAACATCGACTTAAACATGGGTGAGCTCCAAAAAGACATCTCTTCCCCTCCCCTTCCCCTGCTCCCAATAACAAGAGCAAGTTGTTCCTATATGTCTCGAAGTTCCCAGTGTATCATTGATCCAAATCCACCTAGATCAGAAGACTCCTCATGGCGAAAGAGCAGCAAGCAGTAGGATGTGGAGTAGTCATTCAAGAGCAAGTCAAGCTTGCTCAAAGAGAAACCCAAGTCTAGGCTCTTTGACGTGCCTCCTCTCATCTTCTTGAAGTCGGGCTGGATGGGGGCAAGGTCTGGACTGATTAGGTCTAGATTCTTGGATAGAAGGAGTGTCATGAACTAGGAGGATAATCCGCTAACAAAAGATGATGGGGTTTGGGTAAATTTTTCTTTTTTAGCTCAGGTTAGAAAGAAAAAGTACCTAAAGAATAATTTGGATCTTTCAAGTTAGTTTTGATTGGAAAAAATCTCTAGCGCCGAAGATGAAAACTAAAATGTATTACTTCGTCAAATTAAGAGGACCGAGAGATATATTTTGAATAATAGGGAACAAATCGGGGAATTTTTCCAAAGTACAAAGATCTTAACTTAATTTTTCCTGATTTCTAATAGGTAGACAATCTTGGTTTATCTGCATTCCTACAAAATTTTATTTTATCTCAGACCCTAGCAAAATGTTCTAGATGTTGTATCTGGCTTCCATGCTTTCTGTGCAACTTGCCTCCTTCTCTAGGGGCTCTCTGTCGTAATTTGTAATATGTACATTCCTTCCTTCATTAATATAATCATTTACCTTTGATATAATTTATAAAACAAGGATGTTTAGCTAAAACTAATATCTGAAAATAGTTTTTGAATTTCTAAAATATATGAAAAATTATATGAATTTTTTCAAAAATATTATTTTATGCAAAAATGAGACTGAGATTTTACACTAAATTTTTGAAACAGTATTAATTTTTACGATAGATAAGTTATTAAATTTTAACACTGAACCTCACTCGTAACCAATATTTTATTTTAATATAGAAAGATTATCACTTTAAAAAAATCAATTAAGAGATATTTTACTAATAAGTTTTCACGAAAATTGAAGGATTATGGTGAAGCAAACAAAATAATGATATAATATGTTAATATTTAATTTAATTAATTAGAATCCAATTGACCACCCTACAATAAATACCTTGTTAATTAGTCATACTTAATGTAGAGAAAGATCCATTTGCTTAGTTTCTAATAACGGCAACAATAAATATGAATATAATTGTGTTCAATCCGATTGAATCACGTACAAACTTATTGAAATTCGTTGAGGAGCACCGGGATTATTTGGTCGGAGAGGATCTTGTTGGTTTTCTCCGTAGGATGGAATGCGTCCCAAAAGACGTATTTGGAAGCGTCGGGGCATGTGTACGACGCTCTATTGCATAGGTAGCTCATCTCGAAGGTTCCCGTAGCACAACAAGCCAATGATGTTACCTCAAAACCTGCTCCAGAAGAATTAGTTACATACACATAAGGGTTTCCGGTCGGATATTCCAATGTATATAGTATACCAAAAAACAAGTTACAATATCTAACAAATATATTAAGATTTTGGGTAATTTAATTTCATACTTATACATAATTCTACTAAATTTGAAATTAGTAATAAAGCAATCACAAATGTTTCCTCAAACATAATTTGATGGACTTACATTTTTACTAACTTTGACTAACCAAACTACGTTGAAATGAAAAATGGCGTGTAAGAACAATAGTAAGAACATGATCACTCACTGCGGCCATGTTAATACTGGTACTAAGCCTAAAATTTATTGATAATTGAAAATTTTAAATTTATAAACAAAGTCATTATAACCAATTATGCGATAGTATCTCACTAATTAAGTTCGGGGCATACATGACTTTAGTTGACCGAGCGCGACCTAGTTCTTGGGATTCAATGACTGACAAACGGGTTCGGATATTAATCCATAATGAATATGCTGGTCAAGTTAGATGAATATCAGAAACAGCATTATATATCGATTAGATGTATATATCTATCTATCTTTTAAAATGCAGAGGTATCTATCTACTAACAGGCTATGAGAAGGTTATCTCTGTTAAAATTGCACTTTTACCTAGTAGCTAATATTAAATGGCATTCAATTATATTCATTTATTGTCACCGTCAGAAAACCTTAAGTATCTGCATGCATGGGCTGCTAAAGTGGGTGAGAGATCGTTCTCACTCATCAATATTTGGTAAATAAGATAAAAAAAATTGTGTCTAATTTTTTAGGGTCACCCGCCTTAATTTTATTGGCGAGAAAAGAACAACTCTCTTACCCGTGAGATAATTAGTTTAGATGAGCAAACTTACCATAAGAAGCAGGCCCTCTAATGATCCGGTAAAAGTAGTCGTAGAGGTCCCTAGAGAAGAGTATCTTCATCCCAGGAAGATCCTTGTTGAGCTGGGACACCATCCCCTCCAACTTTGCATTAAACTGGACAGCCACAACGTTGTACTCCTGGACACAATCATGTCTCCCCATGATGTTGGTCGCCCTCTCGAGGGGCAAGCACCCCATCGGAGGAACTCCGGTGAGGGACATCTTCCTGGCTCCGAGGTTGTAGAGCTCGGCGATGAAGTTCCGGGCGACGGCGATCAGGAAGTCTTGGAATTGTCCGACAGTGAGCTGGGTTCTCCTGGTCGGAATGGAGTAGTAGTTCTCCAGGAAGTCGTTGGTTCCTAAGCTCATCAGGTAGAGCGCCTCGGTTATTGTCTCTCTGGCTTTGTCCTCGCCCACGTAGGAACGGAGCTTCGTCTGGTAATCCTTGTAGTACTCCAGCTCTTTCCATAACGGAATTACATTCTGCGACGAGTAAATTTACGGTGGTTATAACGTAATTTTTATTATCGAAATTTCAAAAATAAATTATATAGAAAAATATCTGATCCATCATTAATCTTCTAGAATACCCGAGTAATGCTTATCATGTGATGACAGTGAATTACAGGACTAACTACTTCTAATAACATAGTAAATTCTTATATTTAACCTAAATTTTCTAATAGTTTTAACACTTCTAAATAACCTAAATATACTCAAAATTCGATCTCATTTTTGTGCAATGGGTTGTTTTAGATGTTTACGGTGTGAGACTATTTTACGGATAAGAACATAGTATGAAATGATTTGATCGAGAATTTCCATCACAATCTATAAAAAAAATTATAAATCTCCCAGGTTGTAATTGCTTTTATTAATGAACAAAATTACCTACCAAAAAAATTTATTTTACTCACGATTCGCTAATCTTGAAGAACGGAAAGAAAAATGAGGGGAAAAACTGGTTAGGTGAAAACAGTTATAATTTCGCCAGAGGTTGGGACCCTGCACCAAATATATTATTGTTTGAAGTTATATATGGCAATTCTATTTTTTCAAGAAAAGCTGACACGCACCGAGTAAAAGAGAAATAATTAAAATTTTCAGGAGGACAACATGAGAAACCTGCCCTAGCATCAACATGAAAGAAAATAGACATTAATTGTACCAAACACATTACAAAATAAGATTAAATTTTCTTACATAGTTCAATAAAAATACAACAGTTGTATCAACATATTACTCCTGAAATTTAAAATTGCAATCCATTCATTAAATCAGATCAGACAAAATCAATATTTCTATTGTGCAATCAGTACAAGAACATAATGACAAGATTCAAAACTTTTTATGATGCAATACGTTTTGAACATTTGTAAGATTTACATAACACTGGTAAGATTAAAAATTTGACTAGTTAGAGACAATGTATGGAATAGAGTCCATTAAGGGCCACATAAATTACTCACCAGAACATTAGAGGTGACATTGTCGTAGCCAGTTCCGGCAGAGGCAAAACAGACGCCGGTAGCGAAATCCGCCACGGTAAACTGTGGATCCAAGTATGCCGGGACGAACGGCCGAAGCCCGAACGCCTCGGAGATGAAATCCGGCGGGATACGGCCGTTGGAGAAACGACCGGTCGGCCTGCCACCTTGGAAGTCCCTGCCATAAGGCTGGAAGTTGCTCTTGAGGAGTGTCGATATCGCATTATTGTTGCCGGCGTCCACTGACGAGTCGCCAAACACTATGATCGCCGGAACCTTACCCTTAGTCTCATGTACTAAAGAAAATATCACTAGTTGTAGTAGAAGAAGCAGTATTAGGGTTTTAGATGGCATTTTTCTGGGCAAGAAACCCAGAATTCTCTCTCCCCTATGGATGTTGGAAGGGGTTGAGAGTGAGAGGAAGATGATTGAATATCTCCATTCTAAGAGGTGTGTAGGTTTATATGTTTGATGCGTGACAAATTTAATGCGACGACGTACCGCAATGGTCTGGGATTTGTTCCAAGCTAACTCGAGATATCCCATATTTTTTAAGAAAATCTTGTCTCTTTCTTCGAAAATAGATTAATCTATTTAGTAAACTTGCTACATTCAGTGCGTAAAGGATGATATTAATGGGATGAAGTTTGGTGGAAAGGGCTTTAAATGGCTGGGAGTGCACCACGAGACGAGAGCTTCACCTGTAATGTGGGCTGCTGCACTTGCTATATTTATTAAATTAAGGAGCAAGTACTCTTTGAAAATGCAATTTGGTTGTGCCACTCGAGATGTGGGAGTTGGGGGTTGGAGATGTTAATAAAAACTTTGGAGATGAATACAAGATATGATGCATTATATGAAATTTTCAATTAGGTAAATCTTGATATTTAGTGGTTTTTTGTAATGATGTTATTTTCAAACCATAAACTCTGTGACCTCTTTAAGAGAATTTGTGTCTTTTACTATTTAGTACACTTCAACGATTTGAACTATTCTGATTTCAAGCCAGATTCTCGCGTCATTCATTTATATTGGTTTAACAAATGCTCAATGAAACTCACTAGATTAGATTAGATCAGATGAGATTACTGTTGGTAATCATATATAATTTTTTTTCCCTGTATGATTCCAGGATACCAATTATCCTAAAAGAAAAGGATTTGAAATAGCAGCTATCTACAATTTCCAAGAATGATCAGTCAACTTTATTCACCAGTATTCGCCCAGGCAGAAGTTGGCATCTGTTTGGCAATATCCAGAAAATTAAAAGGAGGAAATTATAGAAAGCTTTTATTTTGCATTTTGAATGTGAATATATATGCTAATGTTGCAACTAGGAGAAGGTAGTTGTGACATTAAAGGAGAAAGGGGGAGCGTGAATGACATTACAGTTCTCATTTATTTAATTGCTGCGACAGAGAAACCTCGACTTACAAGGAACAGCAAAAGTATCTATAGTGGTAGTTGATTCCCATTTATGATCTGGTTTTATTCCACGAGAAAAGAACACTTATGAGCTAAGCTACGTGACAGGAAATTCACAAACGCGGCCAAGATCGCACACAGACGCGGATACAAAATATAACGTAATTTAGCTTAATGTCAACATCTTCGAAAAAAATTAAAATTTTTATTGATAGATACAAAACACAAAATCATATGCAACTCTAGGTAACTTATCTTTATATAATAAACAAAATTTGGGGTACAAAAAACATACCTAAGTCGAATTAGGAGTGTAAAACAAAAGTCGAAATAAAACTGAAAAACTTAGCCCCAAGTGTCTAGTATATGCAGCCATTTACAGCCACAAGGTAGCTAGCGTCTGCCAATGACAAAGAATCATGAAGCTACATTTGAACTTTAACAAACTCCATCTTGATGAAGCATTGTCCAATGAAAGAATCATGAGATCTTGCATCTCAACTTTCATATCTCTTTTTGTTCAATCACTTGGAGTCAGCTCCCTAGCTCAAGCTTGCTTGGCCTATTCTACTCAATCTTCATTGAACTCACCTACTGAAACAACCTTGCATTAATAGACACACTCTCTATTATTCAATCAGCCCCATACTTTATAACCTCAAATTACTTATCCATTAGACCTTATTGCCTCAAAGAAATACTACTTGCCTTAGCATGAAACATATAATCTTTTGTTCTATCTAGTAAAACCTTTAACATGTTCGAACTCCATTATTTGGCATTGAGTGAAATACTCAATTAGCTTATGGTGTCACCAATGGTTTCACATGTCTAATATCGAATCTACCCAACCTATTTGACATGTATGTTCTTTTAGATAACCACACTAGGGCCCAATTTACAAAGTTTCTCCAAGATAACCACTACTCTTTGTCAACCATTCTTCCACAAAAGAACAGTGACTCTTTATTAACCATGTATCTCTGAATCTTAACTCTACTCAAACTATTCATGTCAAACTTTTTCTCCCTCATATGACCTGAGCTCTTATACCCTCTCTTGAAACCTAAGGTTATTACTCCATCTATAATATTGCCCCCACTAATATATAAGTATTTCTAGCATTTTTTTTCTTTATCACCATCATAACATCTTTCTCTATTTTGATTATTTTTCCTATAACCTTATAATTGTACTTACTATAATTTAAGGCTCCTAATAAGATCAAATTCCTCTCTAATTTTGAAAATGGCTAACTTTACAAAACTTTACCATAACACCATCCTATATCATGTTTCAGATATCACCTATGTTAGTAATCTTATAAGCAAAATCATTACCAATAGTTATCATACATGAATTAACAAACTTGTAAAAATTGAATCATCCTCTCTTGAGTATTATGTGAAAAGAATAAGCGTTATCCAAAATCTAAGAGTCCAAATATTTTTGACCTGATAAAATAGAAGAATGATCACCATTCGACCCATCCAAACATGAGGTCATATTCATGGATCTCGATCCTACCTTATAGTCCCAAGTTCTTCCTAGATATTCCTTCTTCACATGTCCTTTTTCTTTGTATTTAAAGTAATTTTCCTTGAACCTTTTCAACTCGGACATGGATCATCTTTCATATTTTACTCCTCAGTCACAATTTTTACTTCTCTTAACTTGTACTTATATTTATTTATTTTTAGTTGTTCTTTTTTAGTAAAACCCTAGGAGAGCATTTGTTATATCCTCCAATAATGGAGATTTCTTTCCCAAAGTTAGGGTTATAACCAAATTATCATATGAAACTGATAAAGAATTTAGGAGAACCAATGCCTTGCCTTCTTCCTTGAACTTTACATCAACCTTTTTCAAGCTGCTAACAAGTTGACTAAAATCATTAATATGTTAGCTCAAATTCAAGCCTTCCTTCATCTTGATCTCATATAACTCTTGCTTAAGATAAAACTTGTTTGACAAAAACTTAGGCATTTACTTTATCTCTAATTTTTTCTATACATTAGTTAGTGACTTCTCATCCATCATGTGATACATTACATCATTTGCCAAGCATAAGTAAATTATTGCCACCACTTTGACCCCATGTTCTTCTACTATTATTACTCCCCCTTCTTGGTTTTTTTTCTCTCAGAGTGCGATGATCATTCCTTATTATATAAGGAGATGCTTAACATACTTTTATCGTAACTTAAAATTTGATGAACAATCAAATTTTATAAGAGAAAACTTTATGCCATAAATATTATCTAACCTATAGCTCTAATAACAATTGTTAGGAAATTTACTAACTCGAGAACAATATTGCACAAAAATATGTACATAAGATTTAACATGATTTGGCTTAATACATATGTCAATAGAGGAGAAATGAGAACTTTTATTGATGGACATAATCTTAGATAATATTTTTTATATAATAGACAACATATTGTGGTACAAGAATTATATTTAGATCAAATTAGGAATTTGAAATAAGAGATAAAAATAAATTGAAAAACTCATCTACAAGGACTTTGCGTCTGCCAACCACCCGTTTTTGGCCTCTTTGCATGTACAAGGAGGCTCTGCTACCCCTTGCAGCTGCAAGGCAATTTGCATCTACCAATGGCAAATTCCTTGCCATCATTTAACACTATAAGCTTATTATCAATTGATGCTTAGATTTAATACTAAGATAGTTATTCTATATTAATTAAATTACAAGTTCAACTTTTTTGAACTATAACAATTTTAAAAAAAATTGTGAGAGTTTTGACATTTTCCAAAAAATTTACAAACTTTAATCAACTCAATTTAATTCATAATTTTTCTCCATGATAGTTACCGAATAATGCATATAAAAAATTTACTATGGTAGACATTATCTTGGTATGTATTCCAAGGTATCTCTAAAGTTCATTGAATCCAAAAGTTCTCTCAATGTTCATATAAAAATAGACCTTAATTACACTAAGAATGTTCCATTCTTAAATGTTAAAAATTTTATATCTAAATCAAAAAATTTAAGTAATGTATGGGTGAATTATTTACATTTATAAATAGCACCGACACACTTGATAATTCCTACGTGGAATATTCTTGAACACACCCTCTTAAATGAAGGTTATTTAACTAAATATTTGCAAAGACTTCTCTTTTTCTTATGCTTTCAAATTAGGTCAAACAATCACAACAGGTTATGAATTTTACAATTGACATGGGATCAATTTGCTTTGATACTATTTTAAAATCTTCATACTTAACCCAAAATCATAAAACAATGAAGAGGTAGATCATCCACACTTCTAACTACAAGCAGCCATCCTATTAGTAACTACCTTGCAATACTTACCTAATTTATGTGTCATTGTTTGATCATGCCAGTTCTCCTCGTCTTTAGTTCTTGGAGGCTATTTGATCTTCCCATGCACTATTTATAGTAATCGCCAAACTTCGTTCCTCAACAGCAAGTTCCTTTTTTTAGATTCATCTTGAGCCTCCATACTTGCTAAAATCGAGTGAGGCATTGATACATAGTTAGCCTCTTTGGAGACTATATTTTCAATTGGGAAATATTCATAGATAGTTTTGTGGTTATACTTTATAAATACCTTATTTCCACGCTAATTTGGTGTGCTAAATATATATATATATATATATATATATATTTAACCAATTGACAATATGAGTTGGTACAAATTAAAAATTAATTTTAGTCCTTTTCTTTTAATAGTTTTTTTTAAATACTCTATCTCTTCCCTCCTCTTATTCTTCCTCCTCTCCTCTCTCTCTGTCTTCGCTCTTCTCTCTCCTCTGTCCTCCTCCTCTCTCTTCTCTCTTTTCTGTCAAAAGTAAACACTCAAATCTTCCATAAACATCCACACCCGATTTTGTATGTTATCGTAGACTGGGAGATCATCTTCGTCATCACTCTCGTGAATGTCGAGCGAGAACTCTATTAAGTGTAATGCCTATATCCAGATTAATTTAAGAATTGGGTTTAGGGATTTAGACCATCCATAGGGGGAATCGTGTCCCTCCAGAATGACATGGTAGCTCCCACTGGAGAGGAGCTTGTGCTTTTCCTAGCACACTTACAGAGTTGTGTCAGAAATACTTTGCATGAGTCTACATCATACTGGCAAATTGCATGCATGGCGCGCAATGATTAGGCTGCGTGGCATTTTTTGTTACCCAGTTTTTTGACTTTTTTTGAAGAAAAAATATTTTGATGAGAATTTTTTTAAAACTATTTTATACCATTTTGCACTGATTTGTTCAGAAAAAATATTTTTTTGTTTTTCATAATTCTATAAAATTATTTGTATGTAATTTATGTAATTTAGGTTGAGTTAAAAAATATGTTGCCAAAATTCATTTTGTGAATTTTATGAATATCAGTTATTCACATTTCATTTTTTCTCATCCATACTTACAAATTGTCTCTCATATTTTTATAATCATCCCATATGGATCATTTTACCTAAAATTCAGGTTCAAATAGTGGAGGCGATTCTGATTTGATACTAAAAGTATAGTGCAAAACTATTTTCAATAATATCCAATCAATTTTGAAGCCAATTTTGTGCAGTATGCGGTCACAAAGAAAAAGAAAAAGTAGACAAATTATGTTGAGTAGGAGTGCTCAACATCACGCCAAAGGTGTACTATCAAAAGAGATCGAAAAGCTAATCATGAGAACTTGGTGAAGGACTACTTTGCCGAGAATCCAATATATAATGATGATATATTTTGGTATTAATTTCGCATGTGGAGAAATGTATTTCTTCACATTATGGAGACGATGAGTGGTGTTGATTCACATGTTTAGCAAAAGAGGGATGCGGTGGATAAAGTTGAGATATCCATATTACAGAAATGTACTACAATAATGAGTGTGCTCGCTTATGAGACATCACCTGATTTCATAGACTCGTACTTAAGAATTAAGGAAATAATAATAAGTGAATCATTAAGGAATTTCATAGAAAGCATCATTGGATACTTTAGTGGAGAGTATCTGAGAAATCCTAGTGAAGTTGATTTAGCAAGAATACTTTGGACTAGGGAACAATATGAATTTCTAGTTATAATTGGTACCATCAATTGCAGTAATTAGTAACAAAAAAATTGTCTAGTTATATGGGGTGGACAACATACTAAAAGAAATAGAATGACAACAATTGTATTAGAAGTAGTTGTTTCATGTGATTTATGAGTCTAGCATGCCTTCTTTGGAATACCTGGCACGTATAATGAACAAAATGTGTTGGATATAATTCCTATTTTAAATGATGTATTAGAAGGACGAGCAATCAAAGGGAGCTACACTATAATGATATATGTATAGAGTTGTCATATTATCTTGCCGATGGGATATATCCACAGATAGAGTGACTTTTGTAAAGTCAGTTATAGCTCTAGTAACCTTGAAGCTTAAGATGTTCGTTGAACATCAAGAAGGATGTAAGTATTATGTGGAGCGAGCATTTTGAGTCTTATAACCTCATTTTACATTTATCATAAATTCATGTCTACTATGAGACCAACATCAAATATACAAAGTCATGAAGACATGTATCATATTATATAATATGATAGTGGAGGGTGAACAAGAAACATATAGCCTTTATCCACCAGAAGAATTTCTTTATGATATCCTCAATAGTAGCACCCGTGTTGTCAACATGGATTTAGGTACTCAATATATCTCATCCCTAGCAAACTATATGAGGGCTGAAATAGATGTTTCCAATAGAGAAGCTCACATCCTTTAAGAAGACTTGATTGAGCATATTTGAAAAAAATTTAGTAGATATAATTAATTATGTAATTTATTATTAGTTATATTCTTTTAAATTTCATAATTGAGTATGTAATTTATAATTCGATATATTTGTAATTCAAATTATTTATAACTATTAGTATATTTAAAAACATTCCTATTTTAGTTTATTTGGAATTAATTTTTATGCTTTTAAATTCGTTTCAAATCATTTCTGAATTGGATACATTAGGTGTATTTAAAAAAGGAACCAGAGTTAATGTTGAATTACTGTAGTAAATTCTCTACTATGAAAAAAACCTAAAATTGGAATTTACAAGCTGACGTGGACGAGAAAAAAATATTGAGGCGGATTCGCCGATGTGGATGATCTTATGGAGAGTTTGGGTATTTGCTTTGACATGATAGGAAGAGAGAGAGAGGCGGAGGAATAGAGTAGAAGATGAATAAAGTGAGAGAGGAAAAAAGGAAGAACAAGAGAGAGAGACAGAGGTGTGTTTTTAATAAACTATATAAAGTAAATGATCAAAATAAAAATGCGATCTATTTTAGATTCGGAGTCAATTTGAGTTCACAAAATTATATGAATCTCTATCGCAAAAAATAGTAATTTTAAGACAAAAAATTATTTTCGAATTACGTTATCATGTGATTATGATTTTTTTTTTCAATTTATGCATTGATAATTTTTTAAGAGTAGTCGTTTTATTTGTAGGTTTTCTTTTCCGGCAACTTGATCTTATCAGGTCATCTAAACAGAGGCAGAGCTACATATTAGCTAGTGGGGTCAATTGACGCCGCTTAATTTTTTATTTATTTGGTAAATTAATATATAATTTAATATATATGTACCTATTAAAAATAAGAAATTGATCCTATTAAAAAATAATTAACTTATAAAATGCTTTTCCTTTGTCTAGCCTCCTGACTACAACGAGGGTTGCCCACAACAAGAAGCTGGTCCACAATAGGAGGTTGTCCAACCTCCAAATCTGGCTCATCTTTTTCACTCTATACGAGATGACGCATCTAATGCAATTCCCAGAAGGAAAAAAATACTATCGTATAAGTGATAAGCTACACAATTTAACAATTAATTTTTAAAGAGATAATATTGTAAGACCCAATATGATATTTTCGCTTGGTAAAATTCAAATTATTAGGTATATTTAATTATATTTGTGAAGAAGAAAAATTTATAGTTATCCATTTATAAATTTGACATGATATACTCAATAACTATGATAATCACTAGACCAAGTGACGATTTTAATTTGGTTTCTACATAGTTTGAGTAATCTTTCTTTGATTCTATCGAAACATTAATTCAAAAAGTTTCTGAATCGTGGATGGGATTCGTAAAAATCCAGATTTTTTATATATAATAAGATAGCTTGTAGTAATGACTACTGCTCTCTCGCCTGAGCTGGAATTGACATTCGATCATCGTGCTACTGATTCGTGGAGGGGATTCATAAAATTTTCACAAAATCATTTCGGTTTGTAACAAACAGCAACAACAATTAGTCCTTATTTCCAGTCAGTTTTAACTACTCCGAATTGGCCTAAAACCAGAGTAGACTGAGTCTAATAAGCCATTTTAGGAAACTTACTTTCGAAACCTAAATTAATTGACAAGCTTACACTTGGATCCTAAGAGTTGCATCCTTCTTTCCCGAGTATAATGCAGCCATAAGACTCGCTCAACTAGATCAGATCTTATAATAGAAAGCCGTTTCTCTCACTCTCTTTAAATCACACTATTCACTAATATTCCACAACACAACAACAACATCAACAGCAACAAAACCATAATCCTAAATTAAACAGCTGCCAAAATGGTGTTATCCAGAGGGATGGCTCTTTCTCTCCTTGTTACACTCCTAGTCAGCTCAATGCTGGTCAGAACTACAGACGCTCAGTGCGGCGGCGGCCACCACGCGGACGATAACCAAAGGTGCCTCGAGGAGGATGGGTTCGACCCCGATGATGACATCGATGACACCTACAAGATCGTGAACAAGATGGTCATACATCCTCCCTCTTACACTGTCCGCGCCCAGGTGACAACGGACAATGATATCGAAGAGGACGCACATGACCAGGAATCCGATGTTGATATGATCGAAACCGAGACAATTGTTTTGGGACACTGATGATGGTTGTGAGTGTGTTTCGTTTAATTTCATCAATTAGTACTCCCTTGTCATAATTTTCTTAATTAATTTTGGAGAAGCTTGAATTTGTTTCGGGTTGTTTTTCATGGATTATGTTTCGTCCATCATTAATTTGAGGGATGTGAAATTAGGGTAGATGCAGTTTCACGTACGTTTTATATTGTGTCCAATCTAGAAGGAGAATAATTTCTATTGTTTTTCTTAATCTGTCACCTGCATGCAAATGTGTATTTATCTATAAACGATTCAATTTCATGGCTCCAATTGCGTTAAACCTTAACTAACACCTTTTTTTAATAAAACGTTTCTCCTAATACTCTAGGAGGGCATCATTGGATGCAAAACGTATATTCATTTTTATATGATATTCGGATGGTACTTCATTCACAATTCTAATATTCATAGTTAAGTATTTTTGTTAATTTTTCTTCTTTTTGACTAATATTTTGTCCATTTAATTAAAGCACATAAGAGTAACTGTAGTTCTAGCGACCATTAGGAACTTTGTGTGGAAATCCGTTAGAATATTAGGAAAATGCTTCCCTGTTAATTCGGCCATCGGGAATTAAATCGACTTAATGGTACTGTTTCATAGAAATTTTAATTTAACGGTAACTTAACACATAATTCTAAAAAGTTATGAATTTTTAATCATGAAATACACATACATATACGAAGAACGTACAATAATTAAAGTTATCATAAATACAGTTTATGGAACGTAAGTATGAGATCTATATATATATTATAGACACTAGTTCTCGAGCTAGTGAATGTCCGAGTGGAACTTTATTTCTTTCTTACTCTTCTACAGCTATACCTTCTTCTTCTTCGATATCATGTCTAATTGGTCAAACGGCTCGATGAGGATCACCAGTCTCGTAATGTGCTCGAGCTCGATATTAGTGAGCTCGATGCTGACATCATCAATGGTGGAAGCACGTGATCTGAACTATGGAGGCATCGCGAGTGGCGGGATTCCATGTAACAAGCGAGAAGGATTGGACCCAAACCGGTGTTTGCCTAAGCAACTAAGCAAGTCAATCCATGGATACGAGGTTGTAGCCCAGCTACTCGATGTCGTTCGCCTCCTTCATTTACTTTGTGGAAGGCCCACATTTCTCCGTCGCCAATTAATTAATAAAATGAGATAAAATCTAATGCAGGAATTGGTTTAAGGAGTCTACAGTATTAGCGAAACCTATAGTACTCGATGAAATAAGTACAATTAAGGATTTTCCTTCTTGCGATTTTATCTTCGTACAAACTTGTAGTGAATAATTTGACTTCAAAGTGACTATCGAATTATCAAATCTAGAAATTTATTTGTTTTTGGAGACAAGTTTGTACTATGGACTTCTAATAGTTTCCCCGGAGGTAAGCCTTTCCTATTGCTTTGTCTGTGAGATTGTAATAAAGGCCTCATTTCAATAAAAAAAATTGGGACATTTATTTTACTGCATTGTTGTTTTGCGATTTTGCACCTCAGTACTTGTATATAAAATGTATCAATTTTTTGGATTTTTTTAATTAAGATTTCTTAGAGGCCTCAAGACAACCTTCTCTGGTTGCCCGGCCATATGATACGCCACATCATATATCTATTGATGATGTGGTGTGCCACAATAACTTTTCATATCCACATGAAAATTGACCCTACAAACTAATTTTTTTTAAATAATCCCAATATTTTAAGGATCTTTCAAGATAGTTCATCCTTGACGAACAAATAGCTTGTCCAATTCGAATAAACCAACTATCTTCAAGCTGACTCGCATTTTGTAAACCCAAATTACATCTACTAGCAGATCCGATACCACCGCCGCCCCTGGAAACCCATTCTGATTTCCACTTGCGCCAGTAGGAGGAGGGGAGCACCTTGCAAGAGCAAAGGATCAAATTTCATGTCATCATCAAATTGTTACCCGAGATTAACCTGTGTTTTAACCAGAGTATTGATAGCGATACCATAGTATACTACATAACTTTTCACAACAACCAAAATGAATGGACGTTGATCCATGATTATTTATTTTTACATGAGAAAGTTTAGTTGATTTATGTTAG
This sequence comes from Hypericum perforatum, assembly GCA_012979155.1. Classification (NCBI taxonomy): domain Eukaryota; kingdom Viridiplantae; phylum Streptophyta; class Magnoliopsida; order Malpighiales; family Hypericaceae; genus Hypericum; species Hypericum perforatum. The sequence goes on from SOPF01028723.1 coordinate 52,962, forward strand.
TTATTTAAATAATTAAATTACCAATTAATTATAGTCGACTTCTTGTTTCATCATCTTTCGTAATTCTGAAGAAAAAAACAAGATTTCATGAGTTGTACATACAGTAATCAAAATTATCATCTTGAAACTTGGCTATGAAGAATTTCTCTAGTTGAGTGGATATCATATGGAGTAAAATGACCCCACTTGTTAAAAATAAAACTCAAACCCATTGGTGTCATAAAATCAACATTTTGCTGCAATTAGTAATATAGTAAACCCGTTATAAATTGACTCAAAATAAAGGCAAACCAAACTGAATCATCGAAATTTCAAGAAAATGAACCTCGAGTATCAAAGTCGCCTGATCATCCAACCAACATACATAATTTTAAAAAATGCGAGTTTAAATTATTAAATTGCCATGATATTAAACACTTATTCATTTTATTTGATATATTTAGTTCGTTTCAAATCTAAATTAATAAAGTATTATGTGTCTAAGGACGTGAATGTATTGGCACTATCATCAAAACAAATAACAATTTCACGTAAACGTTTTTAACAAAAAATCTCAAAGCTATCAAAAGCTCAAATTACCATACACAAGTTAAACTCACAACAGTGCGCCGCCCCTGTATAAAGCCAAACATCCAAAATTCCCTTAAAAACCTACAACCAGTTTCATTATTTTCATTTGGAGACTCAGCTGAAGAATCCCTTAAACACAAAGATTTTAAACTCTTTGACATCTCCCTAGTGAAGAGTTACTAATTGGACCTTTTATCTAACACTTTTGTTTAATTGATTTGATTTGATTATTGTATTTCTTTAGTTCACCAAATATTTTTTTAGATAATTACATTTTAGTTTCTCGTATATAATTTTGGTACTCTAGAGTCCTCCAATCTCATGGCGATATTTTTTTAGTAATGTTTAATTATACTTTTTTATTTTTTTAGTGAGTATTTTCTAACAAAATGTCAATTGAAAGAAACAAAATACCTCATTTATTGAGAAAATTTTCTTTCATTTCGTCTCTTCTTCCTCCTATTTTATCTCATATCCCTAACCTTCGACCCTAATTTTTTTATATTAGAATTAGAAGTCTAAATTAAGAATTATAATTTTTGTAAAATATTTCAATCTAAAAACTTAATCTTATTTTCAAGATAAGTTATCTTGCAGTATAAAGAGATTCACATTTTCCAATTCATAGAGGAGTCGTTCTCAAGAGAGAACCTTCAGAAACTCCACTTCATCTTAGAGTATAATGGCCTAACCTGACAACTCCTCCGATACGTTCACCTCGGTTAATCTCACCGAAATTTGGTGATTATGTACAATCTCAACAACTATATTTCATCCGGAGACCATGTCGGCACCGACAAAAAATAAGAGAGATTCGAGAGGGAGCTACAAGTCTAGGAGTCTGTAACTAGAATACTAGTCGGCTGCTAGCCCCACCTTTGTTCTCACCAAGCACTCTAATTCTCACCGAAAGGTTCTAGAATTTTGACGACAGAAGAAGGTCGTCCACCCTAGTTACTTCACTACCACGCCAAATCAACTAACACCAAGGTTTTTTAGTTTGCTAGGCGAAAAAAAACACTAACCCTAAA
>SOPF01028724.1:0-31566 GCA_012979155.1 Hypericum perforatum
CGCAGCCAATTAAAAACGATGGTACCTATTTCAGCAAGGAACCCTAAATAGCAAAACAGAAAAAGAGGCGTCAGACTAAGTTACTTGCACTTCACTTCCTGACGTAGTCACATGATAATCAGTTAGTACATCTCCTCGAGGCGTCTTATCGAATCATTCCTAGGTTTTCCCTTTTCACGGTCCTAAAATACTTTAAGACCACCCACAGAATCCTAATCGTTACCCAAAAACCCTGAACCTGCGGTAAAACTCTGACCAGACACACAAAAAAAAAAAAACACGTCACCTCCTGAAGTAAAGTACAGTCTGAACAGACAATTTACCGGCCCCTAGTTTAAGGAAAAAGGAAACCCAGAGTAAAATTACCATCCAACAAATTTAAATTTGAACCACCTCTTCGAATTAGAGTACTGATTAAATGCGATATAATTTTGTTAAACTAAAAGCCAAATAGAAGTAAATGGTAATCTAGGCAGCTGGCGGCGGATCCAGTTTTCCCTTTCCCAACAGCTGTAGAGAAAACCAAAGCAGTATCACATGCAACTATTATATCCCCTTAACCCCATCCGCCACCGTTTTCACCCCCAACCCCAAATCCAACGCCTCCCATCCGTTCACTCTCCACTAATCCAACGGTTGCCATTCTCCACCGCGCCTCCCTTAACTACTAATTATCACCCAACGTATCCATCGTAATCTCTCATTTACAAAAAAAAAAATACTTTTTTTAGAAGTGAAAAACATTACTATCAGATTTGTTCAATTATAGTAGACTCTAATACCCAACCTTATCTCCAATTTAGGTAGGACTGGACTGTAGTTTTGATTTTTCTGTAATTTCCTAGTTGAATTCGATATTTAGAGGACCAAAATAATTATAAAAAACTAACAAATATTTAAATAAACATGTAAAAAAATTGTTAAAATAATTTGTCATTTTCCAAAAACCATGCACAACTAAAATTTATATGGTTCACCTAATGAGTGGAATATCAAATAGTTAAACAAACCGATTAAATATAAATATAAATATATCAAAATAATAAGATTTTTCCCGAAATAAACCAAACATAAATCTTCCCTTAGACCCTAACCGTGCCTCCTCCTCCTCTCTCACTCTAGAAAAAAAAAACTCCGATTCGTTTTCCTCTCTCTAAAAACTCAGATTCGTTTCCTTTTCAGTGAAATTCCGATTCCGTTTTTATACGGAGAGCGATAGGAAAAGAGAGAGCTAATTAATTAAAGGAATAACTAGAAAAAAATCTTTTTTTTCTTTTTGTTGCCTTTTGTGTTTATTTTGTTAAAGGAAAGTAAGAGATAAGATGCAGGCCAACGGCTCGGATTCTTCGTCGGCGGCGGCGCAGAAGCAGCAGCAACCGCCGCCGGCGCAGTGGATGGCGGCGGCGACTGCGATGCACTACCCGGCGGCGATGGTAATGCAGCACCAGATGATGCCACCTCACTACGCGCCGCCGTCTCCGCAGCACTACATGGCCGCCTACCACCACTACCACCACTCCGCGCACGTGCCGCAGCACGTGCAGTCCCCGGTTCACGGCGGCGGCGACGGGGAGAACAAGACTGTATGGATCGGCGATTTGCACCACTGGATGGACGAGAACTATCTCCATAACTGCTTCGCTTCCACCAACGAGGTTCTCTTTTCTTAAGTTTTTTCTTTAACTGTTATATATATATATATATATATATATATAAAAGGTTTTTTTTTTAATAACGTAGGAGAGCGATGCGATTATAAATTTATGTTTGAGCTTTCAGAGTGAGGTCCTCGTCTGCAAATTTCAGTGTCATAGGGGGTGGGTAGAAATATTGTCGGACATTGTAGATATGAGTAGTCTTTTAGATGTAGTTTTCTTTTTTTTTTTTTTAATAAAGCATTTTTTTTACCTATAAAAAATGTTTTATCGAAGTGTAGGGCTTTTTAAATAAGTTGCTTAGAAGTCTTCTGTTCGTAATTATGAGTTTAGATAATGGAGAAACCAAGAATAAGGATGAAGATGTTATACTAGGTTAAGTTTAAATAAGAGTAGTTCAACTGTATGAAGTTGTATCCTGTCCTAGGAGGTCTTTCAGTTCGAGTGCTACTGGGTTGTTGTTAAAAATTGTTAAAGCCGAACTGAGTGTTCGAATAACGGGTAGTCTTGACAAAACAATCTGTATAAAGTTTGGGTTCCTATTCTAGTTTGTTGATTCTTGATGACATTTACTGAACCTTGTTAAAAAAAAATAGCTCTTTTTAATTCTTAACTGCAGATTAGTTCGATCAAAGTTATCCGCAACAAGCAGACGGGTTTGTCTGAAGGATATGGATTTGTGGAATTTCTTACGCACGCGACAGCTGAAAAAGTTCTCCAGAACTACGCTGTCATGTTGATGCCTAACACAGAGCAGCCATTCCGTCTCAATTGGGCTACATTTAGCACGGGTGACAAGCGTTCGGACAACGCACCCGACCTTTCCATCTTTGTGGGTGACCTGGCTGCTGATGTTACCGATACAATGTTGCACGAAACGTTTGTTGGTAAATATCCATCTGTTAAGGGGGCAAAAGTTGTAATCGATGCCAATACAGGCCGATCAAAGGGCTATGGGTTTGTGAGGTTTGGTGATGAAAATGAAAGAAGTCAAGCTATGACTGAGATGAATGGTGTCTATTGCTCGAGCAGGCCTATGCGTATAGGCGCCGCAACTCCCAGAAAGTCATCTGCTTATCAGCAACAAGGTGCGTCTAAGTCCATCTGCTATACCTTTTCCCCCTGAAGTTCCTCTGTTATACTATTTACATCTTACATTTTGATCACTTTAACGTTAATCTTTCATTTCCTTTTTTGTTATTTATACGCTTTTGATCACGGTACGCAATTCCTAACTCTCTCGTATACGAAAACACATGTGCATGCCCAACCGTTACACATATACGCAGACACATGTATCTTGTTTGCTGGTTCAACAATTGCCGTGTATTAGATGCTCGTGTTATCCATCTCTTTGTGAATACTGCATTGGTAAATTCTCATTTACTATTTTCTTGTATATGTACCTCAAACTTCCAATTATGAACTCTCAATTTATCTAGGTGCTTTTGGACAGCTTCGCCTCTAACCAATTTCATTTTTTCATCTTCCCAATCTTTGAATCATACGCTAATGCTAAATTTCATTCGCCTCTCTCCCTATTCTTACTAGTTGAACATACATTAAAAAAAATCCACTTAAAAAGTTGGTGTCTTTTGAACCATTTCCTTGAGCAAAATAACTCAATTAGGAGCAAAGTTTTTTTGCTCTAGTAGAAGTTAGAATTCAACTATTCATATACTATTCCTAATTATATTTGTTGGTTCTCATGTTGGCCCAGGTTGCATTTGTAGTTGGTATTTAATTTCTCATGTTTACTCTACATTTCAAGCTTATCCTGGAATCTTTAGTTTATAGTCTTTGCTTCGGCTCTTCAAAAGGCATTTGGATTTAGTCATCTCATCCTCTATTATTGCTTAATTGTGTTTCCTCTTTAGGAGGATATCAATCAAATGGCGCCTCTGGCCAGGGCTCACAGACTGACGGTGATTCAAATAACACAACAGTGAGTTCTAGCTTCTTACCGTAACCTTTACCGAGATAGGTTATTGCTTTCCCCTTGACAATTATCATCCCCTCATAGATCTTCGTCGGAGGGCTAGACCCGAACGTAACTGATGAAGATCTGAAGCAGCCTTTCTCTCAGCATGGTGAGATAATCTCTGTTAAGATACCGGTTGGTAAAGGATGTGGATTTGTACAATTCGCCAACAGGTAAAACCGTGCACCAACTTCAGGGTTCTCCTCATATACTGTTTGGCACTTCACCGGCTCTGTCCTGACAGGAACAATGCCGAGGAGGCACTGCAGAAACTGAACGGAACTACAATTGGAAAACAAACCGTGCGCCTTTCTTGGGGTCGTAACCCTGCCAATAAGCAGGTATGTCATCTTCGGTCTATGAATCGCTAATAATCGTACATTGACATCGGTGGGCCGTCTTTTGTTCTACAAGTTTGTGTTTCTTATTGTTCATGCATCAATTCCTTTCCGGGTTTGCAGTTCAGAAGAGGAGACTACGGCAACCAATGGCCCGGGGCGTACTACGGAGGCCAGATGTATGAAGGTTATGGATATGCTTTGCCACCTCCTCACGATCCAAGCATGTACGCCGCGGCCGCGGCCTACGGAGCATACCCTGTGTATGGCAGCCACCAGCAGCAAGTAAGCTAAAATAATAACGTAGCAGAACAACAGACATAATAGCTCCTGCAACTAGCTAGAAATCCGCATCTTATCTCTGTAGGGTCCTCTAATGGTTCTGTAGAATTCTTATAAAATCCCTCCAGGTTGTGGAGTGGAACTGAATTTTGAATGGCCTGTCGTAGTCTTGTACAGTTTGTTTGGAACCAATTCTGTTAGGAAAATGATTCCATTTCTGATTCTCAATGATAATGGAAATAGAATCATTTCGCCATTTTCTTATTTGGAACCAATGCGGCAAAGCCTAAATAAAGGAATTGATTTGAGCTTATTACCAGAATACCCCTGACCTGTATAGAGAGCTACGAACCCAAAAAATCTCCTATAGCTGAACCCAAGAATTAGAACTCACCAAAAAAATCATCCCCAAACCATGTACCCAATAAGTATTTTATTGAGTTAAATTCGTTCCATTCAACTTTTTAAAACTAAATATTCTGATTTTATTTTCATTCAATTTTGGATTTTCAAACAAGTGGAGATTTAATCATTTCGTTCAGAATTATGGGGGTAATGTCGAGCGACTTTATCTAACGAGACATGATTTTGAAAGAAGAAACATATGTTGATGTCTTCATTTTCCCTACATTTTTCGTCAAAACCACGTCGTGAATAATCTATGTGGGACCGGATTTAGTCCTATAATTTTATTTTGTCGAATTATTTTATTATAATTAAATAAATTCTTTTATTTTTATTAGTCGAAGTATTATATCATAATTGCGCAAATTATCTAGTGTTTAACAACAGTCCAATAGACCTATTCGACGAACCATTTAATTATAACTGGATGAAACATTACATCATAGTTAAGCGACACATCGTATGTCTTAAGTAAATTTATTGTGTCATAATAAACAAATTATTTCATCATAATTAAACAAAAAATGTGTGCTAAGACGATCATAAAAAATTTGTATGTTTAAGATCTAATCCAACCTAAATCTATGTTCGATCCGTACAACATCGCAAATATTGGCAAAACCTCCTCCTCAAAATTTTAATTTGAACATTTTCAAGGTTCGGTAATGGATTAGAACAATTGGATGGAGCCATTAAACTTCCGAGGACATTGTTTACGGCTTTTCTGACTCACTCCGTCCGTGTCTCAACTGTCCCCTGAATTTTCTGGAAGGTCTCGGTCCACCATGTGAAACTAAGAACGAATAAAAAACTTTATCGTTTCTACTTTTGTCTTGGTAATTTTGAATTCAGGATAGTGGATAAAATAACGGTAACAAATAGTAAGTATATATAATACAATAACCTAAGAGAAAGTGAAGAGCACGTGTCACCGGTGATTAGAATCAGGGTGGTGGTAGGGGGAAGGGATTTGATTAATTTCCCGAGAAAGATAGACATTACAATTTACAGGTGTTAAACTCAGAAGGTCACACGCGTATTTGGGCGGTGACTGGGTTAATGATGTCTGCCCACCGACCATTAATCGATAGTATTATACTACGTTTCGGTTTCTTTGCTGGATAGATAATAAGTACGCTTTAAACAAAACATTCCGATTTAAAACATATTGTTAGGTTTATTTATGACAGCCATTTTAGTGATATTTTCTATGTTCATAAGAAATAGACATCCAAGTCTTTTATAATGAATTACAAATACAAAAATGTATTTAATAAGTTTATTGATTTGGCCACATATCACTGCCTTTTTTTTAATAAGTAACAAAAATAAGAACTATATAATGTAATCTAACAACAATATCATCAATGTCGAAAATCCCTCAATGGCTCAATCTACTACACTCAATAGAATCAATCACCGGCTATATATCGGGTGGGGGATGCACGTGAACCTGTTGTGTCGCGTACCCGCGCATCAAAGTGGGGATGGGCCCGAAGAGGGAATAAATCCTTTTGCCGTTTCCGGCAAATTTCATGTGCCGTCGGAGCCCCAATAAAGCAGCGGCGGTCCCCACGCTACTGCGCGCCACCGCGACACTTTGTGTTGCTTTGTTATGCTTTTAGGCATTTTTACCACTTATCACATGGGACGCACGTTCATCAGACCACCAGTTATTTTCATTAGTAGGCCTCTCGGATATGTTAGAAGATATTGGGATATTAACTTATGTATGGTGGTTAAAATGATAACAGATTTTACCTTTTTTGAAAAGATTAGAGTTTTAATCTCACCTCTTGCAAATAGAGAAAAATTTTGTTTGGGAGGAGAACAAATCTCAAAATCGTCTAAAGCTCCAAAAGTTGAAGCCATAGTATAAACTTAAAATTCAAAAAAAAAATGGAGATATTACTTTTTCACGATATGTTGTTTTTGATGACGGTGAAGGTCATATATTGAGATTTATCAAACGCGCGAGAGTATTCTCTCTCGAGGTAATCTTTTTCTGTCACAAATTTTTTTTCACGTGATTTTTTGTAGTAAGAGTTCGACGAGATCGACGGTCTAACTAAGTAAATTTCTTGTTGGCCATTTTTTCTTAATATGTAAGAATTTTTGCCTCTCCCTAAAAAAAATTGAAAGATGTTCTTTCAGTTTATTTATCAAAATTTTGATTGCAATATTTTTTTTTAAAAAGGAATTTTTAAAACTTAAAAAATAAAAATAGATAATAGCCCAACCCAATAAACAGGGGGCCCGCACAACGTGTCACCCAGGAGATCGATTCGAACTCAGGAAAATAGGGGGCCACGTGTCATCCAGCAACCCCTCACCAAACTACTACGTTTCAGGTCCGCGATAATTATAGGGGTAAAGTTGCCCCTTTTGCCTACTCCGGTAATAATTATAATAATTATAATCATCACAAAGTTTCCATAATTAATTTCCCCATTAAACAACCAATTTAGCTAGGCGACCCATAACCGCTTCCCCTCTCCCCTCTTGGGGAACCAAGCCTTTGAAAATGCTTCTTCTAGATTCCCTCCTTTGCCCTTCTTCTCCCTTTTACACTACGCAGCCGTTTCGGGGAAATAACCGCCGCCGAGTTGGTTCGGCGTCGTACCGAGTCCAGGCGTGCTCCGACCCGAAGGTCGTCGTCACCAGAGAACGAGGGAAGAACGCTCAGCTCATCAACCATCTGGTCACTCTTCTCTCTCTCTCTCTCTCTCTCTCTCTCTTCGATTATCTATCTGTTAAGCTCCGTTCGTTTCGCCGGAAATTGGTTTCCGAAAATGTTAGTTTTGGGGAATCGGCGGCGGTTAAGTAGTGGCATTGTGGACATTTTTTTGGATAACAGGCCAAACAGGGGGTTAGTTGCTTGGAGCTGCCTTTGATACAGCACGTGAAGGGTCCGGATTCGGAGAGGCTTGCCTCGTTGTTAAGAGGTAACTAAACTAACTCCCTTTTTGTATGAGTGAGCAGTGACTCGACTAGGCGAATTTCGTAGACGGTGCATTGTCTTAGCTGTTAGTTTTGAGCTGACTTTTTCTCGCGTTCACGGTATTAGGCTCCGTTTGTTTTGCCCGACGGAAATACTTACCTGAGGTCTAAAACAATCGCTAGTAGAAGAATGTGGTGATTGGTCTGTAGAGAACATTATCTGGCGAAACAAACAGAGCCTCAGTGTAGAAACCCTCACGGCTAATTTTCCACTTGAAATAGCCAAGTGATAACAGTTTCTTACTCTGTTGTTATCGTGTGTTGTAATTGCCGCAGATACTTCATTTGATTGGATCATCATTACTTCCCCTGAAGCAGGTTCGGTTTTTCTTGATGCATGGAAGTAAGTTGTCACAGTATTCCTTTCAGTTGTCTATGGTCCTGCGGTTTTGATAATTTGGTAGAATTGACACTGTGGAAAGCGGATACATTGCTTCCCAAACGTCCCTGGAAGCAATTTACCTTAGGATAATTTTGAATAGCCTTGTTTTTTTCTCATCTTCCAGGGCTGCAGGAACCCCAGATTGTAAGATCGGGGTTGTCGGTGCTGGCACAGGAAAAGTGTTCAAGGAAGTTATGCAATCATCAAAATGTTCCATTGATGTTGCCTTTGCACCATCTAAAGGTACCAATTATTTCTGATGTGTAAAATGTTTGTGGATTAGTTTCTGTGGCTTTGCTTTAATGCCTAATATTAAACAGAAAGTTAAGAAACACATGTTCCTGCGGTAAATGAGATCCTGTTTGGGCTTTGGTAGCTCAGTTTCGTATCACTTCTGCTTTTATCTGTACCAGTTGGTCTTATATTTGATTTCTCATGCTGAATTAACTGCATTACATCTCGTCTGTTCTTCGTGCTTCTGTGGTATTTGGTCATGATGGCATGATTGTCAGCCGCATCCGGAAGGATTCCCACTTCTTATCATACAGAAGTGTACTCCTTTTTGGAATAAAGATAGCTAGTTTTGGGTTATAAGTGAGAATTCTTGGGTTTACTTTTTCCTCATGTGGCCGGATACTACTCCCTCTTGTGATCTGTGTCTGCTTTTTACCGTGTTCTCACGGGTGAACATTTGTTCAATTCTTCAGCAACAGGCAAAGTTTTGGCATTGGAGCTTCCGAAGAGTGAGGGTAAAAGGTGTACAGTCTTGTATCCTGCATCCTTAAAAGCAGGCAATGACATAGGTACCTTGTTTCTGCTGAAGTGTTTAGAAGGATGCAAATAGGTCTCAGTTTTTTATCTAGACACTCACAATTCTTGCGATGTGTTTTAGGATATTAGAGACTGTATTTAGATATTGTTTCTTGAAATTCTTGAAAGGATGACACTTTTATCTTTTAACCTTTGTGTGAATTACGTTCAGAGGATGGCTTGTCTAATCGAGGATTTGACGTTGTGAGGCTGAATACTTACAATACGGTTAGTTGTGTAATTTTTCTTACAGGGACCTTTTTCTTCATATATGTTATCTGTTACTCTCTTATACTTCCCTCTTTTAGGTACCTGTGGATCAGGTCGACCAAATAGTTCTGAAGCAGGCAATTTCTGCTCCTGTTGTTGCAGTTGCTTCACCTTCTGCTATCCGGTGAGGGATTCACACTTTTTGTATGGTTTTTATAGTACTTACTTAATGTACAACTTCTGGGTGAAGTTCAATCATTCGCCTCTTTTTCTTATGCAGTGCCTGGATAAATCTTATCCCAAAGTCGGAGCAGTGGGACAATTCTGTTGCTTGCATTGGCGAAACAACGGCATCTGCTGCAAAACGACTAGGCTTGCAAAATGTGTACTACCCAAAAGACCCTGGCTTTGAAGGGTAACCTGCCTCCTTCTCTGATTCAGAGTTATTTAAAGTTAGGCCGTTCATCTGGTCATTTTTTCCTTCACTAGAACATCACCGTCATATTTGGATGTGAGATGAGTGAACAATCTCACTGGATTAAGTTGCTTCTAGTTTGATTTTTGTGTCCGGTTACAAATGAATCACCCATCCCCATGACATAGCTTTCTTTCAAATTTAATTTATTTTCTAACTTATCTTTAGAATAGTAGCTTTGTCTTGTGCAATTCGTTTGTCATATCTTGCTTGGTTCCCTTTTTTTTGGATAATCATATCTCTTCTAGATTGATTGATTTAGCAATGTCCACTTTGGGTTAATAACTTGAATGTGAGAGAAAGCAAAATAGATGCGGCTTGTCCTCGAAATTCTATGAAGTGTCTGTATGCGATTTTAAAATCAGTTGGTTAGTCTCGAATCAATTACCCGAATCATTCACGGCATGCTCTTTTGGTCATGCAGGTGGGTTGGTAGCATATTAGATGCTCTGAGGATGCATGAGAATAACCAAGAACCAACAGTTTCCTGGTAATTATGTTCTCTTCCTTAAATTTATCTTTCTCTTGTTCCGTGACCGCTGCATAAGCCATTGATCATTTTGTTTCTCAAGTTGAAAAGCAAGCAACAGAGGCTGCATTTTCTGCAAACACTTGAGTCGAATCGGAAAAGGAACCAACTCGCCGACATGATACAGCTTCCTTAAAAGCTTCAATGCCTGAAGAGCTGCCTGCCCGTGAAGATCGTCCTTGGTCTCGGCCAGTGCCGAGATCGCAATGTAATGCCGCGATCGAAAAGGAGGGGCTTGAAAGCCGAATAGGTTGTTGGTAAAAAGCAGATCTTGCCGCTCAGCTATTACGTTTCTCCTTGAGAGTAGTAGCTTCCTTCTTGACGCCTGCTTAGTGAGATCAAGCGAGAGGTTTCTTGCTTTCATCGTCATTCATATGCTCCGGAGACAGGTCACACTAACAATGTGTATCCCGACGACAAACATATGTATGTATTTAGATGTAATGTGTAACTAATAAGATTAGTGGAAAATTTAAAATAGCCCAATAAAAAATATGCAACATTTTTGTCGCACCAATGGGTTTATTGTTGTCTAAGGTTTTCTTCTGGTTGCGGAGTTTAGGATGTAAAGATAGGGATGACAATAGGTAGGGTAGGGTATTGATAGGATTTTATTCATACCCTAATTTAGAAAGTTGGAATCATACCCTATATTTGATCCTTACGAATTTTTAATACTATAGTCATATCTTTACTTTTAGAGTCCGTAGGGTCTAAAGGGTCTTATAGAGTCTGACCCTTGAATTAAATGCAAGATATTTTTTAACACAAAATTTTAATTATATATATAAAACTTAACTGAATCATAATAAATATATGAAGATTTATCATGAAATATTTAGTATATCGATAAAAAAATTAAAAAGTTAATTTTACGCAGCATATTTTAGAATATTTAACAAATATATTATAATTTATAAGTAAAAAATAATAATAATAAGTATAATTAGGGTCTTATCAGGGTCTAGTTAGAATCTAATTAGAGTAGAGTCTAAATTAGGGTAAAATCTAAATTAGGGTAAATGGGTAAGAGTAGGATAAAAATTGATAGGATTCATACCCTATCATAAACCATACTTTCAAATGTAGATTCATACCCATATCCTACCCTTAAAAGTGGTCAAACTTAAATATGGCAGTAGTATATAGTCTCTCAAAAAAAAAAAAAGATATCAACAATTACTGATTGGACTTACGAAAATAACTCATACCAAAAACAAGTTTTAGTTACAATTTTGAACTGACCTTATCAGCTATCATATGATAAATTTGCTAATTCCCAAAAGAGGATAACAAAATTGCCACACTCCATCGAAAATGAAGTCCGGTGCAAATATTTTCATTTTTCATTATTCTCTTGAAAATTTTGCTTGATCAGTATGTCTCTTTCTCTCTCCTTCAATATAATTGTGTCATCAATAAAATCAGATAGGATAATATTTAGGAAAATTTAATTTAATTATAAATAAAAATCAGTTATTAAAAAATTAAAAATAGACCCCCTCTCCAAAATTTTCTGATTCTGCTCCAATTTATCAATATGTCGGAGTACTAGACACCGTCTAAGTACAGCTCCCAAAATAACTCCAAAAGAATCAATGCCCAAAACTCTCACGATCGTTAAAAAGAACCAAATATACACCTAATCAATCTGACTCTATATGGAACGGCTCGTTTGTAAGGTTTAAATATAAAATAGAATTTGTTAATATTTAGTTTGCTATAACTACCAGACAAAAGGCTTGTTGATTTCGTGGGCTTATCAACATTGGCCTTCTTCTTTTATACAGCCCACCGGTTTCTGTTTTGGGTTTATTCTGTTATCTTTCTTATGGGCCTGATTGCAGTATATTTTCCGGTCTTATTTAAGAGTTTGTTTTTTTAATAATATTTTTAAATTCATAAGATAAAATCAATTACTGAATCAAATCTTTTATTATTTATATGAAATTTTATTTGTATTCAAAATTCTATATCTGGAATCCAAAGTTGTCGTTCCAAGCTATCGATATTAATAATTCAAAATGGCTAACCATAAGTATGGCAGAGATTTTTGGCTTTTATGGAACTATTATATTATATTAAGTGTCGAGGAGTTAGCTGGTGTTCAGAAAATTCACTATCATACTCTCTCTCGACTTGGATAGAATTTGTTCGCGGACAAGGTGGCACGATCATGAAAGTTTGGTTTGTTATTTATGACACTATTACTTACGGTATATGGAACTCGAGGAATCGAGTCATCTTTGAGGAGATGTCATATGACTATCAACTTCTTTATCATAACATATTTCTTCATATTCGAGAATTGCTCTTCTGATCTAATTCAATTGTAGAGTTAATTGGCCAGGATTTCTTCCTTTTAATCATAGTTTTCAATCTCGCGTTTCGGTAGGGGACCCGACATGAAAAAATATGTACAACCCGGAGGTTAGAATTATTGGACGATTTCTAGTTCAACTGGCCGAAATCAGGATTTGGTTGAACTAGAAATTTCTGATTGGACCAAAAGTCAGTTGTAAAATTTTGGAAATGGTCGAGGTGGGAATCAAACTAAGGTGTGGGGTGAAGAGAGGGAGAATTTCACCATTTTACTAGAGCAACTTATTGATTATTTATTCTCATTAAATATATTTAATATGTACACCACGAATATTAAAGAACAATTAAATTTAGTGGGCAAATATTAAGAAAGATTTGATTTAATGTTAGAAACTTATTTTATTTCATTTGTGTTGCCATTGGATATTTTATTTATTATTATAATTTTATTATAATTTTTATAATTGTTTTTATAAAAATATTTTCGAAAAAAGTTTAAAAAATTATTTGTATCATTTATGTTGTTTACATTATTTAATTTGAGATAAATTATGTAATTTGATGTTATTATGTAATTAAAAAAAATTATGTACACATGTATTTAAATAAATTTAGTTAGAATAACATAATTTTGGTTTGAACAGTGGCTTAATATAAATTTCTAATCGTAATCCCTTAACCCTAACATTAACTCTAAACTTATATATCTTAAATATTAAATTCTATATGTATATATATGGTGAAATTATGTCAAATTATTTCTAGATCTACCACCGGTTCAACCGATAATACCGGTATTATCGACTTTCGGGCAAAAATCGGCATGACCTCTGGAACGGTATTGAAAACTGTGTTTTTAATAGATGCCAATTTGCGATTTGTTATTAGTTTCCACTTCCATCGTCTGTTTCTTTTTTTTTTTATGCTTTAGGCTTTGTAGTTTAGATGTATCTTTGGTGTGGAGGCATTTGGACTTTTGATGGCGAATAAGATTTATTTATTGTTTCACTTATTGTTAATAAAATTTATTTAGCAAAAAAAATATGGCGAATAAGACAGCTTCTTCAACTTGTAGATTGAACCATATTCTTAGCAACAAGAAATTAAAAAACCATCAGATTGGAGATTCCTGGAAGAAGATAAATGGTATCGAAATAAAATAACACCATATTAGCTTAGTAATAAAGGTCCCTTGTTGGCCGCCAATCGTACTGTCTTTTTGCAAATCTTGAAAAATAAAATATTAGACGCCTGTTATTAAAATTCAGAATAAAGGTTGCCGATGCTGGATCTCGAGGTCCTAATTTAGATGGTCAATGCATGTACCTGTCTTCGTATCTTCCAATACAAAATATATCTATAATTTTGCCCAATACTCTTGAAAACAGGATCATCATTTCTGTCCTGGTTTTTTCTTATCATGTTTCTGAAGTACATGTTTCCTGGGCCATCGAACATTATGTTACACAATTATTATTTTTTAGAAGAACAGTTATTTTAACTTAATCTTGGAAATGCACAGTGACTTGCAATGATTTCACTGCATTTGCCATTGACAGCGAAAAGAGCCTGGGAGAAAAGAGGTGGAGAAATTTTTATTCACGTGTGATTTGCTTTTTCCCTTTTATACAAATCAAGAGTTTTGGGAAAATTAGATTTTAAATCATCTAGCATATATTTCTGTATAATTCATGTTTATACCGATAAAAATAACTATTCTGTTTAAAAATAAGTTTGTAGATTTTGTAGTTGGTGTAGACAATAGAACTATAAAATATCATCTAACAAAGATTTGTTCTAACGAATTAGTAATAAAAATTTATCCTTACATAAGACCGTAAATCATTTGACTTTGTATTATATTTTCTGATCCCATTGAAAAAAATATATAATATAAAAGATGAAACAGTAAAACGGCGAAACAATTGCATAATGTGGATCCACCCTCCACCTTCTAATTAGGCATTAGTACTTCATATGAGGAGGGTCGCATAAAAGCCACCAATATTTTCCGTATAAGTAAACTTGATTTAATCGTGTCATCCTTGCGCACGGACCATGTTGGTTTTCTTTTTATCGTTCCAATTTTACAAGATGTTTCCAGAGGAACTTATTTATGAGTAAACTTTTGTATTACCTTATTAACAGAAACATATTGCATGATGATTAGAAACCACACACAACTCTTGGTTCTCCTACTACAACCGCTAAACATCCTTGAGAGATTCTAAATATAAAAAATTTCCTGAATATTAGCAATTAGAAGTATACGAAATGTGTTTTAGGGGAATCACTTATCATTTTTTTATAACTAATCATATACTGTCTGTTGCTGTCTTTTTCCCATACACACCCTACATGCAAAAGTTTTCTTTACTGATCAACTTTGGGAAAGTTCACAGAGTCGCATCGAATTTGTTAATTTTTTTGGACAAGACACGGACGGGCTGGGACATGTTTTATTAACAAGGAAAGAGGAAAAAAAAAACATTTTGACTTACTTTATTTGTGGTAAATTCTTATGAATATAGAAATATCATTTTCAAAACAGACTTTTAAACAAAATATGATAATATTCAACTGATAAATACTAGTAATTTTACTCGTTTTATTTTTTCATGCACTCTTTTCAAATTGGACCGTTTGTCTCCGAAAATTCAATCCAACCATTACCAATAAAAAAACTTTTTTCTTACTTAAAAGTGTGTGAAATCATAGAAAATCTACAATTGAATCTGATTAAAGGAAGGAGTCCATGAAATTTACTAAAGTGACAGTGACAATTGATGGAATAATTTACTCCATAAATTTATTGCTCAGACCTAAACTAATTAATTGGTTGGCGCTGTCAATTTATCTATAGATACAAAGTACTTTTTTAAATTTTTAGCGTACTTAATAATATATTTTTAAATAAGGTAACTCAGAAGTTTGAATTGAAAATCTAATAATGATCGAATATTTAGCCCATATTTTTATTGCTCAGATTCAAACTAATTAATTGATCGTGCAGTCAATATCTAGATATAAAGTATTTTGTTTCCATTTTTTAACGTACTTAGTAATATATATTTAAGAAAGGTGAACCCAAAAGTTTTAATTGAAGATATAATGATTGAATATTTTAGCCCATATCTTTAGATTAGCACTCTAAACATACAGTACAATTAAGTTTATGGATAACTTTTTAACTTTTGACATGGCTCCTCTGATTTCATATGTGATATGTCTAATAATATAGATCATGCAAAAGTACACTTTAGTATATGTGCTATGACCAATTTTTATTTTAATTCTATGTAGTTAAAACACATAAAATATATACTATTAAAGAGAAAACTTGAAAAAATAGATTTTTATTTGTTTTAAATTACATAATACTAAAATGTAAATCAGCCTACTAAGAATTTTTTTGTCTGGTGTTTGCATATACAAGCAAAAATATATAATTTTTTTTCACAATAATGCACATTTTTGTACAATTTTGGTCTGAAAAGATGGTAATAACGAATCTGACGTCTACATACTAGCTTGAGTCGGGGTAAGCTCCAGACTTAGAAGTGAAATGCACGAGTTAAGCATTTTGGGCATCAATCTTTCTCTGGTTGTAGTTTTTTTTTTGTCTGTGGATAGTTTGAAGAAAAATTAATAAGGGCAAATTTCTTATTTTCTATATGTAATTCAAAGGGAAAAAGACTCAAGATTGAAATAGTTTATAGAGTTATATATGGTCCATAGTTTGACTTAAAAAAAAATTTACCAGAAACAATATTCATGAAGATACTAAAAAAAGAAAGTACTATAAAAAAAATAATCAAAAGTAAGTGTGAGGACAACATTTTGAAAATAAATATGTGGACTTCAACTGTTCACTATTTTATGAATCAAAGTATTTAGTATTTTTAATTTGTCAAAATGAATAAAGATAAATTTTTTATCTGATTCAAAGAAACAAAGACTTAATGTAAAAATAGATTATAAAACTATATATAATCCATAGTCTAAATAAAAAAAACCATGAGAAATAATATTCATGGATGTACTATAAGAACACCAAAATTAAATTGCGTGTTCGGACCAAAATAGCATAAAAATGAGCATTTTTGTGCAAACTAAAATTGCATATATTTGTGCTTGTATGTTGAACCCCAAACATAATTTTTTTCTTCCAAAAATTCTCTTATCATTAATGCTGGGAAATAAAGGAGCCTTCAATCAGTAGTACCCCACCTTTCTCTCTATCAAATTCTCTCCCAAAGAGTGGAGTTTTTTTAGGGTTTTAGACTTTTCTATCCTTACCCAGCCTCCTCCATCATCTGATTTCTTATGTTCTTCCAACCTCTTTACTCCATTTTCTTACTCCACCTCTTTTCTCCATCCTACATCTCTTTCACAGCCTCGACAACTTCCTCTCCTCTTTTTCCTCCTCATTAATGACATGGGTTTAAGGTCTCATCGGAGTCTCAAAGCCTAGATTCGACTATCTACATGTCAGATCCGACAGCCTCACCTCACCTTGTCATCAGATTCGACCGTCTTGTCGTTAGATCCGCCTACCACCATTGTCAGATCCTCCTTCTCAAGGTGATACTATCATTGTCCCTTATCAACATAATAGCAAGCCTAAACCCTAGAAAACCTACCAGTGATTCACCCTCATCACCCCACCGCTAGACCTAGCCTCATTGTTCGTGGCCCCAGCCCTCTAGATTGTCTCAGGTATCATCTGTGACTGACTTCTTTTTCGGCTAGCCTAGAGCACTCATTGGTGCTTCCCAGGGGGGAGGCTGGTCATGGTCAGCCTACTTCCCGGTTGATTGTATCTATATCATTTTTTTTACTTTATATTTTTTTTTCTATGTTAACTATTCCGAGTCACACCTGTTTAGTAGTCTCTTTGGATTTTTGTTTTGTTGTGTATGCTTTTGCTGAACCGGCCTAGGCTGATTACATGATCCATTGAATTCTTGATACCTTTTCTATGGTTGTAGGTGGAGAATTTTGTCTCGATTGACTTTGGTCGATTTTAGCTCTCATTTACGTGCATCTTGTATATATTCAAATGCCCACGAGGTTGCGTCTATAACATTATCTCGTGGTTATTGGTCTTAGCTTGTTTTGATAGATCTCTGTATTGATCGTTAGCCCCCGTAGCTTCACGATCACCCTTCGCTCTCACCTGTGCCACTCTGTGGACCACGGTTTGGTTTCGTCTTCTGCTTGGTTCTTTTATCATCCATTTTCGTACTTACTTTTCCTGTGTCGTAACTCAATCTTATTTAATATAGTCTAATACACCATCCTTAAAAAAAATAATGGTGGGAAATCCAATCCTCTTAAAGAAAAAGCCCAAGAGCCTCTAAAGGTGCTAAGCACTTTCCCTTGTCGTGAGTGCAAAATTTCTCTTTATGGGGAATGTAATACATCGGATCAACCTATCATACTATTTTTCTTCTACTTTCTCATTTATTCATACGCATGCACACTGACTCACCTCTACTTGAGAGGCGTAAAGCGAAAGGTTATAGCTATCAGCTATCTAGAATATTTAAATCTTTATATTATAGACGATCAATCGAAGTGTCCATGAAAATTATGAAGATTTAGACACATAGATGGCGTTGTACACTAACGTAGGACCAAATGTCTTGTTCTTTTCTTTTAAAAAGTGGATCAGAGTTTGAGACTGGATAGGCTGCATGTGTACTATTGTTGGTTATGGAATTTTTTTTTTTAAAATATCCTGGTGGGTATTGTAGATTATTTAGTTGTGATGAATTTTGGTGAAAATATGGTTGGTTTTGGATAAAATGATGTTGAGATTTTGGTAAATTTTGGAGAAAATTTGGATTTTCATAAAGATTTTGTCTAAGTTGATTTTAAATTGTAGAATTATAAGGCAAGAGTCACGATTTTGACTAAAGTCTTTAAGATCGATCCAATCATATTTTGACTAAAATGTTTGAGATCTATATCTAAAAAATTTAATAGAGATAATTATAGAAATATGCGAGAAGAATTTGTGAACTGGTAAAAAAATGACATTAAAATGATCTCTATTATAGAATTTTTAAACGATTTTTGGCTATATAAATTCTACGAAATCCTATTATGGAATAACAATGGATGCTTTTTTAATATCACTTGATTAGAATATTTAGTGGCTTGATAGCTTAGTTCAGATTGTAATCATATTTTGGAATGAAAGTAAATTATGTTAATAATTTACTAATATTATTATATTTTTAAATCTTCGAAATTGATACCGTTTAAAAATTAGAAATTGATATAAGTTGAGTACAATAGAAAGTGTCAGCCATGTTGCCAACACTATGTCTTTTACGTATTAATGCCAGCCTGTTAATTTTCTATGGTACGTGGTGGCGAGAATTATTGATTAGTATCTGTATTTTTTCACGTCAAACTTGAAGCCGACCTTGCTATTGGAATATTGTTAGTTTGGCTATTTCTGTAAAACATTATTGAGGTTTGACCGCATTGAGAAAATAATTTTTAAATATTTGAAATTAAACGAGAAAGAATCCGGAGGAGTACTAAACGTACGTTCATCGCCGCATCCTTGTTCAGTATTATTAGCATACTGAATTTTTGTATCAGAGCCCGATAGAGGTTTTTGTTTCTCAAAGTATAGACTTGGTCGCGAGTGTGTTAGAATATAATGTGAATTTTTCACACTAAGTTAGCCACACTAATACCATGTTTTATTTAACTTAAAATTGTGATTATAAAGTTAGTAATTTTTTTGCATTTATAAATAAGTTAATTATACTTGCAACTAAACACATAATATTAAACAAGTATTTAGATCAAGATCAATGTTACAAATTCGAGTTCTTAGCATTTGAACCACTCTACTATGAATCCAGGGATCAGTGCGTCAAATATAACAGATGTAAAATTTCAACCTCTCTATCTTGCACGTTACATATATACATGTTGATGATAGACAGAATAAAATTAGTTGGTGACCTTTAATTTCTTCAAATGTTTGACATGGTGAGATGCCATAAGAGGAATCAAATATTTAGCAAATATTTGATCATGTCGTGAATACCGACAAAGGGATAAGTTCGTTGTCTCGACGGCAAGCAGGCTTTATGTTGATATTTTATGTGTCCCTCGGAATAAAACCCATTAGTTTGTTTTGCTTGCCATTCAGTTATATTAATCACACTAGTCTCACATAACTAACTGGTTCTTTCAATTTTCAAATGATATTATCTCGCTGATATAAATGAAAGAGAACTACTTTTTTTTGGTCGCTTTGTATTTTTTTCATATTGACTAAATTGATTAACTGAAATTTGAAACACAAAATTCTCTTTATTGAATTTTATTATAGTTGTATTTATAATTTTAAATTTCGACCCATGGTTAGCTTAAAAGTATGGAACAACAACTACTATCAATTAACACCTTAACCATTTTGTTAATTAACGACACCTAAAAGGTCTGTCATAAATCACATAATGTTGGGTGATGTGGGTTGTCTCAATCCCACAATCAGAGATTATCCATATTGAGATGATTGGAAAGACTAATAATACATTCGTTTTATAATATACGATACCCGACTATACTGATTCATTCAATTTTGATTAACATATGAGTTTTTAAAATAAATATTTGATAATGATGTATTATAAAAAATTCAAACACAACTAAAACCGTTTAAAATCAAAATCAAAGAGATTACAAAAATAGGGAGGACGTAGTCATAAATGCAACAGCTCGGCCAAATCATCAACAGCTACTACCCTTAAAAGAGCTGGATGATTAATAGATGCATATTGTGTACCTAATTAGTAATTAGAGTCACTTTCGCACATGGTTGTGGGTGGTGTGTCAATTTAGTGAAGTCAGAAATGAATTCCTAAATCCAATTAAAATAAAGAATGATCCAACGTTTCAAAAACGTATGCAATGAAAAAGAAAAAGTATGCTTGCGTACCTGTAGTTTGACTATTTCCAAAAAAAGATTGTGTTTATTTTTTTCTTTCTAAATTCAGTACGTGTGATTTTTTTTGAGACATTTTTAGTCCCGGTTAATTTAGATGGGTGTCCGGTCACATGACAGCTCCATGTCTGCGTCACGATGCTATTTTCTATCCTACTTAACATTCCAGAAATTATGACGTGAAAGTGATGTGGCGGGTGGTAAGTTATTAAATTAATATATTATCTAAAATATATTTTTTTCACAAAAAGAGGAGGGGGGAGGAGGAGGAGGAAAAGAGAAGAGGTTGGAAGAGGAGGATAGAGGAGGAGGAGGAAAAAGAAGAGGACCAAGAAAGAGGATGAGAAAGAGATAGGAGGAGGAGGAAGAACAAAGAAGAGGACAAGAGGAGGAGGAGGAGGAAGAGGGAGGAGAGGAGGAGGTTGAAGGAAGAGGGTATTAAAAAATTAAGATTTTGTAAATAAAATTATAATTTAAACTGGTCACGCCACTTTCACTTTATAATTTTTGGAATGTCAAGTAGGATAAAAAATAATTTCATGGCACATACATGGAGTTGTCATAAAAAATAATTTCATGGCACATACATGGAGTTGTCATGTGGTCGGACACCAACCCAAATTGTCCAGGATTAAAAATGTCCAAAAAAATAAACCATAGGTATTGAATTTAAAAAAAAATCACACAATCTCTTTTTAGAAATAATCACACTACATGATATTTAAATATATTTTTCTCAAATAAGAATTACCAGAAACTCTTCCGAGTATGTATTATTTGGAGTATTACGGGAAAAAAAGACATGGTTAGGTTGGCAAACATGTGACATATGCAGCTTTTGTCTAGGATTACCCCTACCTTCTAATTATAATCTCCTCTTCCCCTCATAATTAAAACGGAGTTCCTGCCCGTGACCAAATGGTCCAGTGGCATTGGGGTTGGGATGGGTGGGGAGAGATCAGGGGATCAAACCCCCACCTTGTAATAGATTAGGATTTCTCAAAAAAAAAAAAAAACGGAGTTCCTCACACGTATGGCCCACACATACCAAAATGTACAAATCAAATTTTGCAATCATTTTTTTTATTTAAAAAAAAATTCTATTTTTGCCTGTTAAATCTGAATCATTCGATTTAACTAAATTAACCATCAAACCAAAATTCGAAACCTGACTGACTCTGAGTTTCGGATGACATTATGAATGATCTGATTACCGGCGATACCATATCTTTTAAAACAATGATATTAACCACCACCATCCTTGTTTCGTTCGCAGCTTCCCATTATGGACACTCAGGCAGTGAACACTAGTTTGGTGAAATTGAAAAAAAAAAATTAAATTGGGTGGATTAATTATTAAAAAGCAAGGGCAGAAGGAACACGTTATTTCATGATGCCGAAGGGCGTCTTAGGAGCTTGCGTACGGCGTTATGTTTGCTCTAAGATTCCAGCGTATTTAATTTCCTTTCAAAATCATAGCATTATTAAATGCATTATTATAGTTTCAAAATTTAGTTACCAGGATTAATTCAAAATGATAGTTTATTCAACTTATTGGTTGGGGTTAAAATATATTGTTAATCAAGCAGATATTTGATCCTGTAAATTAGAAAATACAATCGCTATTAGTTTATTTTGCAACTGTTTAGACGATATATATTTCGTGCTATTAGTGATATTGTGCTTGTGCACGTTTGATAAGATATTTTGGTTGATAGTAATGCTATGATTTTGAAAGGAATCATCTATCATCGGTTCGATTCATTTTTGTTCATTTTGGTCCAATCAAATTTGACAATTTCAACGCCGATTGTCGACTACAATTGAATCTCCGAAGTGTTCCAGACGTGTGGATACCAGTTTCACATGTTTTTGTCACCGGAATCGCGAGATCGAGCTTCAGATTTTCGAATCAAACCTGTTTAGGGTGACTTAGATGGGAAAATTGGAAGCACGATGACTCGTTATGACCTTTTTAGACCACAGAGACTATCTGAGAACGTGTCAAACTACAGGAACTCTTAAGTGAACTTTTCCTTTTTTCTATGCACCTATTTTTAGTGTTCTTGTTTAGGGTAATTTCTTAAATTTGTAAATATTTTCAAGTGTCATGTGTGCAACAAAAAATAGAAAAATAAGTAAAACAAACTAATGTTTTATGAAACAATTAAAATTAATCAAATTCATCAATCCTTAAACACATGACTAAAAACTTCACAAGCTCTTATTATAAGATAACTTTTTACTCCAAATTCGAGCCGTCCCGCTAATCTAAATTTAACAAAATTTTAAACTATTTAACTAGAACTGGAGAAGAAAAGGTAAGAGTTAAAAAAAAAACAAGAGAAGAAAATAAACAAAGAAGTCCAGATCAGTCTTCCTCCGTTGTCTTTTACCATCTCCCGCTCCCTTCAAATAATAATACGCAACCTTCCTCCTAAGCTCACCACCTAACCAATTCTCCCTCTCTCACCCCTATAGTTTTTGAGTTTTGACTTGGCTCCAACCACTTTTTTAAAATATTTAATCTGGGTATTTTTGAATTTCCACTTCCCAATGAACTGCAGGGATTAAATTTTGGCTGGAGCTCCAAACTGGGCTTCAAAAAGAATCAACTTTATAGCTAGCTAGCCAGCCAGAAAGGTATTTAGCATTTATGCCCACACATTTTAACAATTGGTTTGGTGGTCCTCTCTTTTTCTCTTTTCTTCCCATGCCAATCAATGAAGGAAGGAACCTGCCATCCTCTTCTTCTTCTTCTTCCTCTTAAACCTGAACTGGGTTCTCTCCTCTAGTGGATTAGCTCATCGGAAGAAGCAGCAAGAGGAGGAGAAATTGTCCGGAAAGTTGAAGTCTTTCGAAATGAACACCAGATCAAGAACCAAGATTCAGACAACGAAAGCTCCTCGAATAGACAGCGACAAAACAAAAGTAGGCCTATTTCTTTGGTTTTACTAAACAGCTCTCGACAAATATTTAGCATAAATGTCTCGTGGTGAATTTATTATGGGTTTATTGCTTTACGGCCCTTCCAGTGATCTTGAGACCGAAAGCTCCGGTTTTTATGATCAAGTTTGCTTCTTTAGAAGAATCAATTAATAAGTTTTCGATGAGGATTTGATACATTAGAGTAAAGGTGGCCAGATGTCTGTTTTATTTCCGGGTTTTTTGTCAATCTAGGCCCTGCAAAATTTTCCTCTTTCCCAAGGAATCCACTGGTCTTTTTCATGTTTTATAACTGCCTAAAATACTTGCTTCAAGCTCATATACATTAGTTTTGCCTTGAAGGGGAAGGTGGAGATGCAGGAGAACAGGCAAATCAGTGTTCCAAAAGCAGAAAAAAACCGTCTGCTTAATGCAAGAGAGCGGAAAATTGCTCTTCGGCAAGATGTACACTTCTTTCCTACGTTCATTCTGTTCAAAATTATTGGAATCTTGACTTTGTTTTCTGATTGTTGATGCGTTACGGATTGCGTTTGTTCAGGTTGATAAGCTCAAGAAGAAGCTTAGGCATGAGGAGAATGTTCACAAGGCTCTGGAGAGAGCTTTTTCTCGACCGTTGGGGACTCTGCCGCGCCTTCCCCCGTATTTACCTCCTGCTGTTAGTACCGCCTTGTATTACCTAAATATGAGCTTAGTATTTCTTTGAGAAAGAGCTAAAATTTGTGGTTTTTGAGTAATTGTCAGTCCAGAGCTTGATTTTGTGTTTTAGTTTTTGTAGACGCTAGAGCTGCTAGCAGAAGTGGCGGTCCTGGAGGAGGAAGTTGTTCGGCTCGAGGAGCAGGTTGTTCATTGTAGGCAGGACTTGTATCAAGAAGCAGTCTACATTGCGAGCTCCAAGAGAAATGTCGAAAGTTTTGCAGACGTGTATGACCTTCGCCCACATAAGAATCTCAAACCCAAACAATCTAAGCCATGTGTTCAGAATTCTGGTCCATCTGCAACTTCAAAGATGAAACGTCTCCCCTTTTTTTCCGGTAGGCGCGAACTAAACAATGTTAAATCTAGTAATTAATCAGACACACTAAGTCTAATGCTTTGACTTTGTAGAGGACGTACGAGGGAACACAAATTCAGTGTCAGCTGATTCTGTGAAAAGTAGCAAATTAACTTTTACTCGAAAAGTTCAGTCAAATAGAATTCCAGTTAAAAGACCTCCAGTTGATATTAAACCATCGGAGAAGAATTCAGATCCTCCGAAGTTGCAGGTTCTTTATTCTTCATCCTCTTTTCTGTTATCAATTAGACATAGCGTGCTGGTAAAGTATCACATTCTTTTTGTTGCAATTTCTAGGCAGAGTGTAGAGTCAGAGACCAGGAAAATGCAGAACCAGGAGATCAGTACATGGCAAACAACTGTCCAAACAAAATTTCCGAAGAAATCGTCAAATGCCTATGCAGTATCTTCATAAGAATGAGCTCGCATCGGAACAGGACGACTACAGATACGCTGCGTTTCTTGACGACAGTAGTAGCAACAGAAGATGAGGAGGAAGTTGGCCGTCAAGATCCTTACGGCATCAGTTCAGAATTCGGTGACATAGATATCGGTCTGTACAAGAGTTTACACAGCATAGATGCTGACACAATCAATTTGAACAGAAGATCAAACTCTTTATTTCTACATCACAGATTGACGTAAGAACTCTATGATAAGATAATTGATGTGATTTATGCATATTGTGACATTGTAAGCAATTTTGACTTCCACTTATATCTCAGGCTTCTGATTGGGAAGCTCCGGTCCGTCGATATTCAGAATCTGAACCATCAGGAAAAGCTAGCTTTCTGGATAAATATTTACAATGCCTGCATGATGAATGCATATCTCGAATATGGAATACCAGATGATCCTGAGACTGTAGTTGCATTAATGCAAAAGGTACTCGAACAATTTCTTCTCATAGCTGCGATAATAAGATTTGTTTATAGTAACCGATTTCTTGTATTTGATCGTATCATGCACTTGTCGTTGCGCAGGCAACAATAAATGTTGGAGGGCACTTGCTTAATCCAATTACCATCGAACATTTCATCTTAAGACTTCCTTACCACTCGAAATATGTAAGTAAACTACAGACCACCTGGACTAATATCTTCGTTGTATCTCCATAGCTTGACTTTTACTGCTGAATCTTGTATCAGGCTTCGTCAAGAAGTGTGAAGAACGATGAAACTACGGTGAGAAGTAAGTTCGGGTTGGAGTTATCCGAACCGCTCGTGACATTTGCACTATCCTGTGGAAGCTGGTCCTCACCTGCTGTAAGTAACTGCAATATCATGATGATTGTTTTACTTCCTCATCAACTGATAATCTGTAGATGTTGCTTTATATGGTAAATTGTTGTTGGTGTCTACTTCCACATTTTCTGAGATTATTGTTTGGAAAATGATTTCCTAGTAATAACAACTCATGCATGTAACATGTTGGGTTCGTGATGGCTGGTCTGCAAGATTGGCATGTCTGCTCACCAATTCATGAAACTTTTGATTGAAGGTGCGAGTATACACTGCATCGGAGGTTGAGAGCGAACTCGAAGTGGCGAAGCGAGAGTATCTACAAGCTGCGATCGGAATCTCAACTACGAAGTTTGTGATTCCAAAGTTGTTAGATTGGTATCTGCTAGACTTCGCCAAGGACCTGGAATCGTTGCTCGACTGGATTTGCCTGCAGCTACCGAACGAACTCGGCAAGGAAGCAATCAAGTGTCTGGAAAGCGGTAAATCCGAGCAGCATTCTCCATTTGTCCAAGTTATGCAATATGAGTTCAGCTTCAGATACCTGCTCTGCACATAATTGCTGGTTTATATCACCTGTTTCCCCTCGACCTCGAAGCAAACAACGTGTCAAGTTTTGTGAACAGATTCCAAGGTTTATACTTGTACAGTTACATGTGAAACAAAGAAAAGGTGTAGATTGCTTGTGCTTGGTTTGTTGATTCAAAATCTGCATAGGTACATGGATTTGAAATAAAATACATCACCTTGTTTTGTGGTTTTCAACACTCTTTACTAGTGAATATCAACAAATTTAAATAACCAAATAATTGTTAGATAAACGTATGAAGGGTTATCCTAACTTACAGATCGAATTCAAAAATGCGCATGTTAAATTAAGTAAGGAAAATTTCATATTTTTCCTTTCGAACTTAAATTAATTGTAGTACAAAAATAGTAGCTTGGTTGGAGAATAAAAGGGACCAATTTGAGCTATATGGCATGTTGGTCCTAATCACTATCCCCTTATTAATGGTGAATTATTGTTAGTGGTCCAAAAGAGGAGAAGGCAGCCATCGTAGAGTCTCAAGGCACGTTCCAATCAATGCATGCCCGATAGGTTGGCGCCCTTACAATCTTGACGGGGCCCGACTTTTCCCTAGCTATATGCTCAGGAAAAAACCAACCACACATTTCCCTTAGTTATAAATCAGTCGAAGTGTCCATTGATCTAAATCAGTCGAAGTTTGGAAACCAAAGTTTTATTGATCTAAATCAGTCGAAGTGTCCATTGATAAATAAAGTTGGGTCCCTTTGCCCCGTTGCTTATGCCACCAAAAATATATAATTGGAGCATTGTCTATATGAAGAGGCCAAATGGGAAGTGCCAATAATGGAAAAGCAGGGCCAAACTTTGAGGCTCTAGACTGTTGGATAGCGCCAACTTAGTCCCTTGCACAGAAAAAAATGAGTATTTTACTTGAGGGCTGTTTTTTCTTATAATAACGACAATGGAGTTCTCACGAAAAAAATTCTGTATAAAATTTGCACGAAAATGCAAAGACAAGTGTTGCAAATTTCCAGGAAAATACTTAAAATTATATATTTTTTTTATATGAATTTTCTTACAAAAATTAGTACCGGAGCCGGTTGCTCGTCTTTTAGACTATCCGCAGCAGCAGCCCCGAGCCAACCCAGCCCTGCAATATTTAATTAATTTCTCACTCATCCACATCAGCTCAGCCCCCAAACTCAATTTTTTACTCACACCACCAGTCCTCATCGAACCCAGCCCCAGCCAATAAATAATTAATATATATATATCTTCCACATTATCAATCTAATTAACTTTAATTAATTAATTCATATTTTTATATTCATTAATATAAATTTCGTACTTCGTATTAAGTTATTAATTTCAAAAAATAAAATAGTAATAATTTTCGTTGAAAAATATTAAATTAACAATAATTCAAATTACATAAAAATTGTGAAATGATAAATTACAAATGCTGATAATACAAATTAAAAATTTACTACGATTCCAACTCAAATCTAATATTTTTTGCAACTCAAATCTTATCTTATAAATAATAATCTTTTTTGTTGAAAAGCATTAAATTATCAACAATTCAAATTACATAGAAAATATCAAATGATAAATTATATATGTAGATAATGCTAATTAAAATTAAATAGATAATTATATGATTTTTTTTCAACTAAAATCTTATCTTTAAAAATATTGGGCTCCAATAATATTGTGACAAGTATACAAAGTATGATAAAATTTAGATAAGAAAAAAAAAACTAAGTGAGTGTTTGGTTTGGCTGTTAGAGATTAGTGTTTGGTAAATTAAAAAAAATTTGCTTTTGGAACCCAAGAGCCTATTTTTCCAACAGCTAGAATTTATAGCTGTTACATTTAGCTGATGGCTGTTACAATATCAAATTACTAAATAACCCTTGATTTAGATAATTTTTAATTAAATATTAAATTAAGAGGAATAATTTTTTTAGTTGGCAAAAACATAGAGATAAATATTAAATATTACTATTAAATATTAAATTAAGAGGGACACTTTTTTTATTGACGAAAACACAGATATAAATACTAAATATTATTATATTAAATATTAAATTAAGAAAGACACTTTTTTAATTGACGGGAATATAAAGATAAATAATATGTACTATATTAAATATTAAATTAAGAGAAACACTTTTTAATTAGTGAAAGCATAAAGATAGATAATATATATTATATTAAATATTAAAGAATGATGTTTATTAGTCAATTATCCTTTTAAGTAATTTTACAACTCAACAGCAACAGCCAATGCCAATTTACCAAACACTTTTGCAAAAATCGGATATCAGCTATCAGCCGAGTACTATTAGCCAACAGCTAATCAGCTGACAGCCAACAGCTAACAGCTAAATTTCATCAGCCGTACCAAACAGACCCTAATTAAATAAGGGATGGGGCCCGTCCAAACCCCTCTCTCCCCTCACCCGTTCTCGGTTGGTCAAACTTTCTCCCCCTCCCAATATTTAATTGCTTCTTTCTATTTTTTTGGTGGGCCATGTGCATCCCCGACCTCCTCCTTGGTCGCTGGTGCAGGTAGCCTTAGCACTCTAGCTTTGTAAAACTAACCACCCTTATTAAACCAACTGACTAATATATTTTTTTGAATATTTTTAATTAAATTTTTTATTTTATCTGACTCAATTTTGATAGAATATTTTAAATATTTTTAAAAAGGGATAAAATATAGAAAATTAATATTTGTACAAGAGAAATTTTTTCTCCACGTTCTAAAATAATGTTAACAACTAGATAAAATTATTCCATGTTCTAAAATTTA
Organism: Hypericum perforatum; assembly: GCA_012979155.1. Lineage (NCBI taxonomy): Eukaryota > Viridiplantae > Streptophyta > Magnoliopsida > Malpighiales > Hypericaceae > Hypericum > Hypericum perforatum. Next base: position 28,953 of record SOPF01028724.1, read on the forward strand.
TTTAATTGTACAAAGATTTTTATATTTTATCACTTTTTCCAAAGATTAAAAATATTTTACCAACATTAAGTCTAATAAATAAAAAATTAATGCATAAACTAAAAATTTGCAGATACTCAAGAAAATTCATTTTGTTAATTTTATAAGATTAGAGCGCTAAACGACCGAAAACCGAACCAAAAAATGAGCCATGACATAAAAATTATCCGGTACCACATGTTGCAAAAAAAAATCTAAAAATATACATAATTTTATGCATTTTCTTGCAAATTGATGACGCGGTAATCTTCATGTGAACATTAAACATGGAATTATTTTCCCGATAACCTACTTCTCATTATGGTCGAAGGAATAAACCCTTCTAAAGAAAGTACCCGAAAAAATTCCCGGTGACGATGGTCCAGCCATTTTGTCTGTACATGGGACCAGGCCCTAGCCTATTTCTAATTCTTGCTATATTTGAAGTAAAGAACAAAAGTGCTTGGCCCCAGTGAACCATGTTTGGAGTTTTCTTATCCCAGCCAATTCGTAGCAATTCACACTCAAATCGATGACGATATCTCTGTGTTCAGTTCAATCCAAACCAATCTTAATGTAATATGTTAGTAATTTGTTGGTAATTATAAATAATATTAATATAATAGGTTATACTACCTATACAGTGATCTCGACATATTAAAAAGATCAAAGTTTATAATTTTTTATATTTTATCCAAAATCTTATAGTAATGTAAATGGATTTTCCATGTTTATGAACTCAAATCAATTTACTTGTAATTTCAAATATAAGATTATCTCTAATATGAACTCTTAAACAAGGTTTATGAAATTAAACTTTACAAAAAATTCTTATTGTATCTCGTATTTTCAAACGGAGGTCGTGCGACGACAATTACTTAGTGATCTCGATAGGACAACATGACTATGAAACAATACATGAATTTTAGTACCTAACCTAAAACTTTAAGATAATAACTAAATGGATCTTCCATATTTATAAACTACCCAATCATCTTGCAAATTATAGGAAAATCGTGTAATAATGCAAGGAGTAAACTTTAGTTAGGCCCTCTGTGTCCGAATGGGCCCTACTTTTGTTGAAAAAAGTTCACCAATAGGTCCAAGAGCCATTGGTGAGAGTCCAGATTGCATACGGACAGGACTCAATCCCCACCCTGCGGATTGATTTTTTAAAGGGCAATTTAGTCTTTAAGCAGAAAAAATGAAATTATTAAAAAACTTAACAGAAACCCTATAATCAACGTAATATGTATTTCAAAACTAAAATTTTCAAAAATTAAATCTAAACCCCGCAATCATTAGAATATGACTCTCACATATTCAAAAAACCAAAACATACACTAATCAAATCTACAATTCAAGAGAGAGAGAGAGAGAGAGAAACAGAGAGAGAGAGAAAGATGGGGAGGAAGAAGGGAGTGGCAGTGTTCGAAGAAACAGCGCCGGATGGATTCGACCCAGAGAATCCGTACAAGGATTTGGTAGCGATGCTAGAGATGAGGGAGCACCTGGTCCAAGAGAAGTGGATCGACATCGAGAAGGCCAAGATCCTTAGGGAGCGCCTCAAGTGGTGCTACCGAGTTGAGGGGAAGGTGGTCAGGAAGGACTCGGCGAAGAAGACCGCGAAGAAGTCTCGGATCAAGTGCTTCGTCAAGCTTGTCAACTTCTGCCAAGTCATACCGACGAGGTACACGCTCGATGTTGACCTCAAGGATGTGGTCTCGACGGACGCGCTCGTCTCAAAGGATAAGAATGTCGTTGCTGAACCCAAATATTGGTATTATTGAACCCAGATATTGGTATCTTTAGTGATAATATTGGTGCCTCTGTTCAGTAATAGTGGTTCATTTGTGTTCACTATTGGTACATTTATCACAATAATGGTACTTCTATATAATATTGTCACGCTTTTATAAATCATCACCACAACATTGGATTAATTTTGGTGCCTCTAACCTCCCCGTCTAGAACCGATGATGTTGGCAAGCCCTGGAGTCGTACAAGGAACCTGAGCTATAATCTAAAGCTACTAGTTAGATGGTTTAGCAAGTAATGGCTCGGGTGTGTGTATTATGGTACCTCTGGTATGTAATATTGTACTTTTTTCATTAAAAATGGTACTCTTTTTATTTAATTTTGGTACATTTGTCAAAATAATGGTACAAATTTTATCAATATTGGTACCTTTTGTTAAACAATATTGATACACGATTCATCAATGTTAGTACACGGTTCGTCAATATTAGTACACGATTTTGAAGCTACAACAATAATGGAATCTCCAAACAATTCAGAAAACCATGAATAATCGTCGGCTAATTCGTAGAGGAACAATAATATATATGCCCAGATATTGGTACATTTCGTGATAATATTGGTGTCTCTGTTCAGTAATATTGATTCATTTGTGTCCAATATTGGTACATTTATCACAATATTGGTTCATTTGTGTCCAGTATTGGTACATTTCGTGATAATTTTGGTACACTTTCATTCACAGCGCGCTATACTTCCATGCACAGTGCGCTACACATGCACTCTATCGCGCTACACTTTAAGGCCAGCGCGCTACACTTCTAAGGCCAGCGCACTA
>SOPF01028725.1:0-52721 GCA_012979155.1 Hypericum perforatum
GGAACCATGATGCTTCTTAAAAAAGACATCAAAATCACAAGATGTTAGTAAACAATCTCCTTTTTTTTTTAATAGAAAGAGGATGGGTAAGAGGATGGGAGAATTCGAAACATGTCATTTTCTTTTTAAGAGAGAATTCTAGTCATTTCAATGTTAGCAACACCCCATAAAATTTAGCTTTTAAAGTTTACGAAATTATATAATTAGCCCCAGAAAGATGTTCATTATAATAATTTTTATTACAAAGTTCACGAGCCTGGTAGTAATTAGTTACCTTGGCAATTGTGCTTCGAGCTTTATTCCAGTTAATCTGATGATAAGGTTCATTATACAGCTCGTGTCTTAGTGATTGAATTAAATCAGTAATCCGCCCCACAAATCTCTTCCCATACAAATACGACATTGGCATGTATACCAAACGACAGTAGCACAGCATGTTACCTGTAATTGGTGAATATTATAGGAACATTTCAGGTGTTGAAAAAATATATATTATGTGTACATGAAAATGCAACGATTGTAAATATTTATTGATAGAATTTTTGATATAGTTTAAAAGTCATACCTTATGTATTAAATGAATTCAATAAAAAATATATACCCATAATGTATATGCATGTCATAAATCAATTTTTTGATCCCGATGTTACAAGCTTTTGCTAGTTAAGTTAATTTGAACCTGGGTGAACTGGAAAAGCTTGGGGAAGGAGCCAGAACTCTGGAGGAAGAGGGTTACAACCTGACCATTCATATAATCCAAGTACCTACAGAAATGATGAAACAAATAAAGTTAAGTTGGCATTTAAATGGACCAATAATGTAGAAAAAAATTGTAATCATGTTTTTTGAAGTATAACCTGATTTTATGATATAGTTATTTTTGAAACTATGTACTTAGATTTAAGAACATGTCTAGAATTCTGAATTCTACCAAAAATGAGATTCTAATTTTACAAAAAGTATATATTGTAAATAATATAAATAAAAAAATTGTGCATCCATGATTAAGATTTTTCAATTATGGACAAAATCACGTACCGACACCCAAAATTTGCCCCAAGATGGAATACTGGCCAAGCCACCATGATCGAGGATCCATTTTCTACCTTTAGACATGGCCACATCGTCGCCGTGGTCGGGTAGAACTCCAAGCAACCTTAAGCATATGTAACATAGGGCTGACCCAAACATTGTGCTCTCTCCTTCAATGTGGAATCCCCACCCACCATCTTCATTCTGCAAAAAATAATGGTTCAACATACTATTAATTTCGTAAAAATAGCTTCTCAATTTTCTATCTTACAGTTTTCGATTTTAAATTAGTTCTAATTTATGAATATCTCGTTATTATGTGATGATTATGTATAATATTATCGTAGTTATTGGGATAAGTGTCACCGATCTTCATTGTAAGTTTGTTAGATAGGTTTGCCTATGCTTGGTGTAGGATCTAGGAGTAATTTTGGTTTAAATATAATTTTGAAGTTATTTTCGGAAGTTGTAGTGTCTTTGATTAACATTTATCTGGTAACTTAAATATGATACCATAAGTAATTATGATATAATCATCGGAGGACTCCAAAAAGAATATATACTTATAAAAAAGGTGTCAACAATATTTTATACCTGATGATTGAAATGATAGCGAAGAATTTCTTTCCGGTGTTCTGGAGATAGCACAGAATTGAGATCCCCAGTCACATACAACACTATAACCTACATATAAATGCATAATCACATTTTTATTGAAATTATTATCCATCTGCGTGTAGCTAATTTATTGATTTATTTCTTATTTTCTAAAAAAAATTAAAAAAAAATACCAAAGGAGGAAGAAAGAACATGGGACCAGCAGATTCAGCAGGCCAATGACCATCATGGGCTTGGATGGAGGAATAAAAACTAATAGCCCTTCTTAGTGTGGTCGTCACGGTTTTCTCGGTTATATCCACAAGGTCCATAACTCTTGTCGATGGCGAAACTGGACCACACCGGTTCTCCTTCGTCAGCTGCCAAATAAATTGTTATAAACTAGTTCCCGAAGTACCGTATTTTTTTTTATATGTTGATAAATTTTATTAAAACTGTTAATAATATACACATACTTTCAAAATATGTTCTAACCCACCTAAATTTGTATTAACCACTTGAAGTTGTTATACCGCCTCGTGTGTGACACTCCGTGTATTAGCAAGTTATGTCTTATGACTACAGTCTACATACCTCACTAAAATCCATTGGGAACAAACCGTTGAGGAGCAAACAATTGTATATAAGTAATTATAAGTATCAATATGTTTTGATAAGTATAGTTCTACTCCTTCGAAACCACCAAATGGGTTATTGCAAATAATTACACCTGTCGTACGATGAGTACAACACCTGGTCACCAAATGCGCCACTGATGAAAAGAGATGCAACACTTATCTAACTTCTTAATGGTATTTTGTCGGCCTATATAAGGCTTCTTTTTTTATATAGGAAGCACCATATATAGGTTATGACTGAGTAAAAGTGGTATGCGATTAGAAATGCGGTACCAAATACAACATAATTGTGTATAAATATATGGCAATATAAGATTTTATTGTTTTTATCGAGAAATTCAGATTCATCATAACTTGTGAGAGGATAACTGTGTGACAACGTCCTTTCCAAAATACCCATTGTCGCTTTCATTTGAAGAGGAATTCTGAGTTAAGGGTTTAGATCCGAATGATCAAATAGATCAAAAGAATTAGAATTTATTAAAAAATTATGTTCATTCATAACTATATTTCATTTTGATGAATTACAAATTTCAATTACCTATTATTATTTCACCTTTTCTAAACAATCAGTGGATACATTTATTTCCTGATAACATAATTTCAATTGACAGCATTCATACCGTATCTACATGCATAACATCATATGCACAATTATGAAAAGTTAAATATTCATGTTGGCTTGAAATTTGGATTAGTTAATTCAGTGAAACGGATATTAAATGGTATAAAAAAAATAAAGTCATGGGCAACTACTTTAATATATTAATTTAGGTTCCAGTGAATCTAGAAGTTCTGATTAAAATCTGATATAAAAATGAGAAAATACGCGCCCAACAACACCGTTCAACAGTTTCCAAATTTATCTTTCAAAAACATGAGAAAATATATTATCTAATGAATCAAATAGATCACTAGAACAACAAACTATTTTATAAGTTATGATATTCTTATACAAATAATATCGTACTACAATTATGGATAACTATTTCAATAATATTTTATACTTTGATGAGGGTAATTCTTTAATTGAATCATTTACCATGTGAACAACAAACTATTTTAGTCAAGTGTATAGTTTGCATAGTGTAAATTTTGGTCACCTAATTTAAATTTGATTTGGGTAAGTTGTTGCCAACTTTTACCGTTAATTTTCATTTTATGATAACAAAACCCCCTATTTGTAATAGAATCACGAGCAAGGCTAAAAGTAATAAAAGATGATGAAGTTCCGCCGCTTGAGGAGGAGTGGAGGACTCTAGCGGTATATTTTTTTCGAGTTTTCTCCAGAATCCTTATTAAGAGATCGCCCATCGTCGACTTTGGCAAATGAATTTTCTGTTCAAAAACTACGAAGGTTGTATGATGCTAGTATTACTCTAGTCGCTCCTATCATTATCGAGTTGAGGAGAATTTAGGAAGGAGGAATTCTGCCAAAAATTGAGAAGCTTTTGTAGATCGATACTAAAAAAAAAACAGAACGAGGGACGTTCTTATCCGATCAGGATGACTTGATGCCTAGGATTTGTTATGTTCGCTTAGATAGAGAAAATATGAAACTTGCAACCACTTTTTACTACATTGTAAGTTTGTAATCTATGTATAGAACTTCTTTGTTAGATGAATAGGGCAAAACTAGTCGAGTTTTTTAAGCATGGATGCTACCCTGTCAAACTTGGGAGACTCTTCTTAAAGGTAGTTTGATAAAGAAGATTTGGTGTATTCTCTTTGATGTTATTGTTTGGAGAATTGGGCACTATAGGAATAAGATTATTTTTGAAGAAGAGAGAATTAATAAAGAATAGTTGATCAATTCGATTTTATTGTGAGGCCAAAAATGACTGAACTGGACAAACTACTTGAAGGATACGGACAATCAACATTTTCTTTTCCTGTTGGAGTCAACTAATGTATTTCGAATTTCATTGATCATGTGTGAGATTTCAACTATAGTAACTTTTTGGTTCATTGCACTTGAAAATTTTCATTGTTATTTGAAAATGGAGGATGGGACTGCCATTTTATTTATAAAAATAGATACTTAACAAAAAAAAAGATATCGCCATCGTCTCTTCATGTCACAAAAACACGAGAACACATCTTTTTTAAATAATAAAATTGTTACATTAACATATTTTTATAAATATTTATTGCAATAACTAATATTTTAAAGAAAATTATAGTGATCAATAGAGATCTCTAATTTTGAATAAAGTTTATATATATATATATATATATATTACCAAATTTATAAAATAATATATTTTGCATGTTTGATATTTTTATATCTATATTTCATCTGATGAATCGTATTAAAATGACCCATAGGATAATTTGTTGTAACAAAACTCACTGAAGAGTATTATTTGAATATCACTAGATACTTTTTAATGAATTAAATATCAGTACATAAATAATTACAAAGTAATGATATTTTTTGTTTCATTATGTACATAATAATTTTTAGGTGTTGATATTTAATTACAAAAGAATTCAATTTAATCATTTTGAAAATTGGAGATTAGGATAGAGATGGTCGTGTAAAATAAATATGTACCTGCATCCTCATTACAAGGTCGGCACTCTGTTTGTTCCTAAAGCGATTTCTCTTAAACTCATCCCTTATCTTCTTCACCTTTTCACGCTCTTCGCGAGTCCCAGCATCTGGGTCGAATTCCCAGTGTTGCCTTCCAACGTGGTTGTTAGTCGTAGCTAGCAACGGACCATCTTCTGCTATCTTTAGCCTCCACATTTTTCGCTGCAAATTCTATATCATGCACATCATTAATAACGTACCAAGACAAAAATTTGAGATTGTAGTGGAGGATGATGTTTAAATTTGGGGAGAAGTATTTTAATTATTGATAGACATATATGTAATTATGTCACAACTTAATTTATCAAAAGATGAGAGGCAATGAGGTGCTTATATTGAATTCAAGGGGAAAATTGCAGGTAAAATAGTTTGTCGTCCAAATGATGCTAATATTGCAATGTACTTTTAGTATAATTGTCTGTAGGGAGCTGGAGTATTTGGTATCGGAACGAAAAATAATTTGGTGATTGCTTTTATTCGTATTTGGTTTGTCAATTTCATGGAAGCAAAAACCCAACTATTTTAGGAGCTTTACTGCGCATTTTTATTGAAAAGGTGAGGAATTACCTCGGGAGAAGCTTGAGAGGCTAAGAACAGAATTCGGGAACGGTAGGTCGTGGAGAAAGAAAGAGAGGCCAGTGTCCCATTTTATAAGGGGAAATGTCCAGTTCATTGCGGTGGGAATTAATGTTATGGACGGAAACTTAGGTGGTAGGTAAGTGTACACATGTCCTTTTTTGCAACGTTACATAAAAAAGTGAATCCGGTATTTTTGACTAATCGGTTGGATTTCAATTGAATGAAATATTTTTTAAATATATTTGGTGGTACATATATTTAGTATCAAATCTAATATAATTTTAAATATATTATTCTCTTGTTATAAAATTTACAAGTACCAATATTTTAATATAATTTTAAATATATTATTCTCTTGTTATAAACTTTACAAGTACCAAAATTTTAAATGTAATATTTTTTATAAAAGTGAATCATCCCAGTTTGAGGTCATGGTTAGATTACATGTTTTATAACAGAATTGTTTGAGCGGAAAGTAACCACATCTCAAATATACATTATTTGGTTTTTTATGCTCCTGATATAATGTTGTATCAAGTATTGTTCGACGATATATATCATATAAAATATGTTCCAGATTTAGTGAATATAAAACTATATATATATATAATTCCCTATATAAAATTGTGTGTGGCTGCGCAATTGTCTTGGTGGTTAAAAAATCCAGCCTAATCGTTGAGGGTACAAAAGCATACATACCAAAATGGTTCTCAATCGCCCATAATGCTCTTGGAGAAAAGAACAGAAAAAATGATGACTCATGGTGTTTATGTGTACATATGCTGCTTCAAATAAGTCATAATTTTTAATCATGATTTCAAACATGAAGCTTCAAATAAGTCATAATTTCTAATCAGAAGTAGAATATTTGAAATCATGATTAGAAATTATGACTTATTTGAAACATATATAGTCTGATTATCCCATCGACTGTCATTATCAATTGTTCTCGTTCGATTTGAAGTTCAACATGCAAAGAGATATGCTTTGTTTGCAACCACATATAGTTTTTAAGAAATTTAAAGTTATATCGCTGGGATTGGAAGAAAAAAAATAACATTAGAAAGATTATCATATCAGAGAAATTTAAATTTTTTTCTTATAAAATTAAATGTATAATAATAAATAAATAACAAAAAATTATTTTGTTTGTATTCAAATTACATAAATCTTGATTGTCACAATCACAATAATTACTCGAAGATGATTGAGAAACTTAATGACTACATAAAATTTGTCAAATAAACAATTCTTACACAAAATAGTGTTTTAATTTTTTAAAAAAAATTTGTAAAATATGTAAAAATATATGTATTTATTACAAAATATCACTTTCTAAATTCTTTATCACTTTCTAAACAGCCTACTCGGATATTAGAATTTGTGTCAATACGACATCAACATTGATGATTAATTTCACAACCAAACTGGCTGCACATGGGCGATCTGGAACGACACTCTGGGATCTTGTTATGAGAAGGAAACAATCTTTCAAATTTTACGCGAGGTGGCTACCGGCACAAGTTCATGAGAATTACACTCTAAGACCAGGCGCGCCTCGCCCTCACAGGCGATCCTCGCCCCAAGCGACGTGGCCCGCTCTGATTGGGCCACGTCGCCAGTCAACATTTTTTTATTATTTTTTTAAAATAGGAAAAAAAACTATAAAAAGGGAAATTTTGGAAAAAATTATAAAAATTACTTATAATATTTTTGACTTTTTTGTGAAATAAAAAATATTTTTATAATTTTTGTTAATTATATACAAATTTTTTAATCCAATTAATGAGACTTTTCGGATAAAAGAAATGTGTGTGGTCCAAATTTGATGTAAAAATTTTGTGGTGCAAATTCATTTGAAAATTCTATAAATTATTACAACTTCTTCATAAATTTTTACACTAAAAAATCTTATCTTTCACAATCTATATATTTTTCATTATGGCCGAGTCAATGTTGGAGATGGTAGATAAGTATTTCCGAGATGGGAAGTTCCGTGAAGCCTACGACATGTCCATTATGACATGGCACATGGACCCATACAATGAGACTTTCCAACACTACCATGTCGCGTTCCGCATCCTATTTGTTGCCAAATATCACGATATGGAGCCCAACACGTACAAGATCCTCGATCTCCCCAACTGCGCAAGTCCAGAGACTTTTGCGCATGCTTTTTGCCATGTTGGAAAGTTCGTCGCCCCCGAGAATATCAAATAAGCAATTACTGAGAAAGCGTACAAGTTAGCCGTGGATGCTTTCGAGCTCCTCTTAGATGATAATAAGAGAATGCGGTTGAATTTGTACATTAGTTTGGGATTAATGTAAGAACTAACCAATTTATGTTTTTTTAAATGTAATGTTATATATTTTGATGTTAAGAAAATTTTCAATTCGCAAAATTTATTGGTCCGGTTTTTTATTTTGGTAGTGAAATAAACGCGAACTTATACTCGAGTTTGATGGAGTTGGCTGAATTTTAAAAAAGCTAAGCTGAGAAAAAAGCTGACATAGTGCCCAGAGCATGGTACTGTAACGAGGGCACCATTGTGAGCTGAAAACTAAGAGCAGGGCACGGCTACGTGGCGCCTAGGACATGCACTGTAGCGGGGGCATGAATGCGGATGGTCTAAGGCTCTCCACTAGGGGGAGGGTGTCTCCCTAACCCATGTGGTCCAATCAAGGGACAATGAAGTCTGTATCATGTTGACGCACGTGGCTTAGTTCGGTTGGGTCATGTGACTTTTTTGCCCATTCTATTTTCTGAAAAAAATATTTTTCGAAAAAGAATGTTGAAAAATTCTTTCTACCAATTTGTACCGTTCATTATATACAAATGATTTTTTTATTTGTTAATAGTTTTATACATTTTTTTATCCAACTAAAATAGTTTAGAAATTAAGTAAAATTTATGTGGTAAAGACTTTCAAAAATTTATAAATAAAGGTCAATCTCAATTTATTTTTCATCATCAATTCACAAACTTTCATCTCATCTTTCTATAATCCTATGTATCATATTTTTCTAGATATGGATTCTAATCAATTTAGTCAAGAAGATGATTGAACCAATCTTATATTATTTAGTCCAAATCACAACTTTTTGACTTCCAATCCTACAGTTTAGCCAAAAACTTTTTCACATTCTAGAGTCCCACCAAAACCTACCAAGTATCCTACAAAATTATAACAATTACGCACCACATACATACCAAAATCACAACCAAATTTATTCCAAAACTAACCAAAACCCACAATACCCGCCAAAAGTTTTCTCAAAATTTTTCCATAATTAACCAAGATCATAACCAAAATTTTCCAAACCACAAAAACCACTAGGATTCCAAAACTCGTGACAACATGTTTACCATTCTATTCTTCACCCATTAGGCAAAGTATCCCTTAAGAAGAATGTTGAAAAAGCAACTTAAAAAATATGATGTATGAAAGAAGACATTATCCTAATATCTTCTTATATACAAAATAACGAAGATGAAATAATCGGCAACAACAAAAAGGTGAAAGGACTTTGGGCTTGAATCAAAAAACTATTTGACCAAAGTCGAATAGAAAATGTCATGGACCTTAAACCAAGAAACACGAAGCAGATGAGAAGATATCATAAATGGTTACCTCATATGTACGAAGGCTGGATTGAGGCATACAACCATGTATCTTGACAAAAGCAGAGCGAACATGTCAAGTCAGATGTTTTGAAAGAATTGCATCAAATATATCATCGTATGCACAAATTTTTTTACTAACTTACATGTATTTATGGAAGTCATTTCCCAAACATCTCAAATGAAGCCCTAAAATACAGCCAATATTTACCCCTCTAAATGAGTCATATGATGTAGAGAAGGGTAGAAGTTTTAAAAGAACACGAACCTTTAAGGAGGAAGATTAGTCAATTTATGTCGACTCCTTAATCCAATGAGTGAAAAATTGACAATGTCGCGTCCAATTGGTAGAGATGCTACCAAAAAATAGAGAATATCAAAAAGAAAAGAAAAAAATCACAATAAGCGATTATCTACAGAGCTACATAAAATGCAAATCAAACGCAAAAAAGTGGCTGTTATTGCACAACAAGAGTTAAATGCCTAACAATTGTAGGAGGAAAATAAAAATATGTGAATTAATAAAATAACAAAGGCCATAAAATTAAGCGCTAAAGCCAAAATATACCAAGCGAATACAGCTCTGTTGCAAACCTTACTTGCATGAGAGAAAGACTTATTCTCGATGAGGAAGAAATTAAACACTTTTTACTGTCAAAACTATTTAAAAATGAATTGTTCATTTTTTTTAGTTGATGTAAATTTATTAAATTTTAATGTAATATTTTTTTAATTTATCATGCAATATGTTCTTAACTTAATATAATTTTTGTTTTTCGCAAAATTGTTATTTTTGTTAGTTCAAAGTTAATATTATACATTTTTTAAATTCGTTGGAAAGCATGTTTGATTTAAAATAGTTAACTATATTAAAAAATGTAGTAGAGGTGATGTGGAGCAGTAGCAAGATACTATACCAGTGAATAATAGTGAGGGAAAGCTGAGTGTAAGGGCGAATCTAACGTGCATACTATAACAGTTGTACGGGGATGACACGACAGTGGGTAGTTACATTTGGTATAGCAGTTTATGCTTTACTACACATTTGATATAATGAGTTTTGGAGTAATAATTATTTAGCATTCCCAAAATGCAATCCACAATGGCTTATTTTTTCTTGGTTTCACTCTTGGTGGCATGGAGATAAAACCCCTGGTCATTTATGATTTTTTTTCACTTTAGTGTCATTGTTTATTAAAAATTACAAAATTAGTACACAAAACATAAAAAATTAAGACTTTAGTGGTAACGGGGGACTTCCGGGAAATTTTCTCGTCACTTGGACAAAGAAACGGAAAAATTACTAATCACTACCAAGAGACGGGTTTTTTTACCGGATCCAAAAAATGAAAAAATAATTGTCTCTCAATAGTGATAGGTAATTTTTCTGTCTATTGATCCAAGAGACGGGAAATTTTTCATTTTTTGGTCAAATTGCATTAAACCGCAAAAAAGTTGCGTCTTTGTACCAAAACCACAATTTACAATTTTTTATTTACCCAAATTGCAAAAAAATGTGAGCTTATGGGGAAAACATTTATTTAAAATGCACAAATTTTTGCTACTATTTTTGGTACTAATTTTAATATTTAATGAATAGTGACACCAAAATGAAAGAAAAAAATATGTCGTTTTGGTGCTATCTTAGCCGTAAAATAACATTGTTTGTATGTGGTCAAAACTTAGAATGACCGAGAGACCGAAAATTTGGTCCAATCTCTCAATTGTCTAATTTGACCCATTGGATCATCAATTAGACTGGATATTTACTTGGGTACCATGAATTTTATTTTTATATTGAGAGATACAATTTATTACAATTTTTAATATTTTGAGGTCTAGTGATCCGATTTACCGATTTGTCAAAAAAATGCATTATTTTGGACGCCAACATGGTGTGACATATTGTTTTTACCCAAACATTGCTCACGTGACTGTTGGGGTAAATTATAAAATGAATACCAAATATGTTTATAAATTTTGAAAAAACCCTCCCCTTATCTCTCACTCTCTTTCCTGTCCTACGATCTCGCCTCAGCCTTACGGATGGCAATGGGTACAGTAGGGTAGGGTATTGATACTATCCACTCATATCTTAGTTTTTTTAGTTGGATCCATACTCTATCCACGACCTTCTGGATATCTTGTAGAAAGACCCGGACCCAGACCCTAGGGTCTAATCAAAGATCCATGCCCTATCCATAGACCCGCTACTTTATACCATAATTTTTAAAATTTTAATATAATCTATATAAAAATTAAGAAGAAAATAGTCTATATAATAAAAAAATAATATCAAACTAAATTTAAATCAAATAGTAGTATTTAAACTAACTATATAAACATGATTCAAAAGTTATAAATAAATTCATAAGTGTTAAATATAAAGTTCAAAAATAAAATAATTTATTATTAATTTTTCATGTGACTTCTATACAAATCTTTATGATTATCTTCTTGCTCCCTTCTTGTTCAAGTAATTAAACTTTTTATTTCTTCTATATCTGAATATCAATTTTAATTATTTAATTAGTTATTTAAAATTGGTATTTTAATAAAAAAATTAGAATTATATATACCTAAAATTTCACTGTCGACAACATTAGTAACTAAAGCATATTCCACACTATTTGCACATTCTAGTGAATCTGTTGTGTAAAATAAGATATCAAAGTTAAGCATATTATTTTAAATCACAAACTTGATAAAATATATCATTATCCAATTATTTTTTTGTTTAAGCATTATGATTTTTTTGTTTAGCTATTAGATTTGTCTAATTATAATTTTTTAGTTAATATATATATATATTATAATTATTTTCATAGTAAAATAACTAGGGTCTAAGTAGGATCTAACTAATAGATATATGGGTAGGGTCTAACTAATAGGTCTATGGATAGGGACGCAGACCCTATTAAAATTAATACACACAAACTCATACCCTACCCATGACCCGTGAATCCTAAGATTTACTAGGTAGCTAGGGTGGGTCTGACCCACAGGGTATGGATCTTTTTGCCATCCCTACTCGACCTCCTCAATCAAAAACCAAAAATTTCCAATCCATAATTTTTTATTTTTATTTTTTTGCAAAAAGCCTATTAAATAACCAATCCCTATTTTGATTTATTCTTCCTCAATGCTATGCACTCCCAACAATTCTCTCTCTCTCTCCTCTTCACCACCACTCAATATAAAGTCTAGGGTAACCTCAAAGAGAGAGAGGATGAAAAAGATGTTGGAAGATAAACTTGATTTGTGTCTAGAATTATCTAGACAAGTACATGTGTGATAGAAAGTGTTTGTAAGAAAATTCTAGAGTTGACGTGTAAATATAGTAAATTGGTCTAGACTATTAACTAGAACATTAGTGGGGTAGTAAGAATTATCTAGAAAAATCTTGTATATTATGGAGTGGGAGTTGTAAAATAAGTTCTCTAGTATAGCCTAGAAGTTTTCTACGTTGGTGGCTACTCCTTATAAATAGGGAAGCTAGGCTAGCAAGGTAGATTGTAATTGGGAAATAAGAGAAGAGAGGGGTAAGGTCACAAAGAGTGTAAAATCAGCCCTGTATTAAAGTTTGTTGTAATAAAATTTAGTTTTCCTTTAAATTAGTTTTGGGAGCAAAATAAATCTTGTAGCCATTAATCTCAAACCCGTTTCCACCTGCGAAGCTGAGTACGTTGCAGCAGCATTGTGTGTCTGTCATGTGATATGGTTAAGGAATTTAATAGCAGCATCGTGTGTCTGTCATGTGATATGGTTAAGGAATTTAATAAAGGAGCTAAAAATAGAGCAAGAAGAACCAACTACAATATATGTGGATAACAAGTCGACAATAGCTCTAGCAAAGAATCCGGTGTTCCATAATTGCAGCAATCATATTGATATATGATATCATTTTATCAGAGAGTGCATATCGGATAATAAAGTATAGCTAAGGTACGCAAAGTCCTAAGACCAAGTTACGGATGAATTCACGAAGCCACTAAAGCATGAAGTCTTCATCACTTTGCAAGATATCTTGAAGTTATTGACAAATCAAGTATAAAGGAAGATGTCGGAAGATAAACTTGATTTGTGTCTAGAATTATTTAGACAAGTACATGTGCGATAGAAAATATTTGTAAGAAAATTCTAGAGTTGACTTGTGAATATAGTAAGTTGGTCTAGACTACTAACTAGAACATTAGTGGGTAGTAAATAATTATCTAGAAAGTTTTTATATTATGGAGTGGGAGTTGTAAAATAAGTTCTCTAGTATAACCTAGAAGTTTTCTACGTTGGTGATTACTCCCTATAAATAGGGAAGCTAGGCTAGCAAGGTAGATTGTAATTGGGAAATAAGAGAAAAGAGGGGTAAGGTCACAAAGACTGTAAAATCAGCCCTGTAATTAAAGTTTACTGTAATAAAATTTAGTTTTCCTTTAAATTAGTTTCGAGAGCAAATAAACCATTTTAGCCATTAATCTCAAATCTATTTCCAACAAAAGAGGAGGGTTGTAAGAGCTCAGAGGAACAAAACAATGGAAGCAACAAACCCTGCAGAAAGGCGCGGACGAGGCAGAGAGGTTGCTGCCATTGTCGGCGGTGTCGTCCTTGGAGGCCTCAACGACGAGGGCGGTGAACCCCTCATCGTGGCCGTCCGTCCAGGTTAGGAGCCGGTGCTTTTTCTATTCGTTATTGTTGAATTTTGAACACTTGGTTGTGATTGTTTTCTTGCTAACTGATCTATACTTCAACACTTGAAGACGACGGAGGAAGATTTTTTTTTTGGGGTTCTGTGGGGATTAGATTAGGGTTTTTAAAAGGATAAATTGCTCTCATTCCTTGGGTTTTTACGAAACTAATTTTTTCTTACACATTTTAATCCATAAAGTCAGAAGCTCAAGGACTCCATGGAGAGCTTCTCCGCGCTTCGGAACAAGATCTCATCGGAGTACAGGGATCAAGTACTAAAAATTAGGGTTAATCAAGATTTGATCAAGTATTAAAATTAGGGTTAATCGAGATTTGATTATCTTTGATTAGTTATATTATTGTTTCATTAGTTTTGAATCTCCTTTTTTCAGAAAGAAAAAAGTCCTTTGTCTAACGGTGAAAGAATATAAATGTGGGCATTACAACATGCGCAAGAAAGAGCACCAAAATGAAACTCAACCGAAGCAAGCCACTCAAACTGAGGTTTACCAAATAATGGTAGGCGGCTTACTAGACAATCCATTTGAAATGGACTCTTTTTGTATGATCAGTGTGTTGCAGCAATTAATGAGATAGATTGAACCTCCTTAAAGTTTGAATTTTAGAATATGGTTTTAGTTGAAGGTGGGAGGAAGAAGATAAGTGGGAGGACGAGACAAAGTGAGAAAGGCGGGTTTTAAAAAATGCGGTCTGATTATTAGGCATGAAAGTGGGTTGTTTTTAAGGTAAAAATAGAGTAGAGTCGAACTGGGTGAATTCTGGTCGGACCAGACATTTGCACAGACAGTTTGATTAGACCGAATAGTTTGTACAAAAATTTGGTATTTTTATTTTTTTTTAAATTACATAAATTATTTGCATATATAACTATATATATTTCAAAAAATTACATAAAGATAAGAAAGAAAAAAATTTGGTTTGACCAATAGTTGGACTGGTTAGACCAGCTGACCCAGAGGACGAACCTAATTGACCTCCGGATCAATTCTGAAAACCCTGGGAGAAAGAAGTAAAGTTAGCTTTTTGTTTTTATTTTTTTGAGTGCTATATTTATTTTTGTCTTTTCAAGTGATCCTTTTCCAAAGAAAAATGAATATTCTGGTTCTAAGGACTAAAACATATAATAACCTCAAAATTTAAACACGAAAAAATTAGTTTCGTAACAAGAGAGACAAAATAATAAATTTTTGTAAATACCAGATACATCAAAGTAATTTACTTTCTTAAAACTTATAAACAAATTTAGTATTAATTTTATAATTTATCCAACTATAATGACATTAACAATCAATTCAGGTCAAAATGACATGGTGGTCTTAGTAGGTGTCCAAACAACGCGTTTTGAAAAAAAAAATCGTGAATAAAACTAATGGACTTCCGAGTGATAAAAAAATATAATAAAATTGATTTTTCACGACAAAAATAAACTATATTGTATTCAAATAATAAATGAGAAAAGTACAAAGTAGTTAAGTGGACTTAATCTTTTATAGTATATAAAATCATAAATAGATAAAATAGTCAAAATATATGTTTCAAATTTGACATTTTGGATATGCATACCAATTTATTTAATATCCAATTTGTTTTTTGTTGATTTGGAGACATCGAGTGGAAAGTACATTTTTTTTATTTTATTTTGTGTTGTTATTGAAAAATCTGATGAGACTAGACTCATTGAGTTAAAAATCACTTTGAACTACCTGATTCCACCAAATTTCGGGCGGGTTCGCATGGTTGGGGGATCAACCTTCAAACCCGGATAAAATTAGGAAGTATACAAAGATCGAACCAAACTCAACAATTAAACTTACAATAGTAACTATGATAAAATTAGGCAAATAAACCCATTGAACAACATTTGAGAACAACCTACGCTAGAATGACCACCCAACAAAATATCTAAAAAAATAGCTCGATTTTCTCGCAACAAAATACAACGACAAACAAAATATCCGAACTCGGAATACCTGAGATTCTTGTATTCATATTTCGTGCGTCTCGAACATCACACTTTGTGTACCCGAAAGGCAGAAAGAAAACTGAGTGCGAACAACCTTCTCCCTCTGACTAAACCACTAAACGTCAATTCGACACCATGCAGGACAAACCGCAAATACGACCAGTGAGGCTCGTGGACTTGCCCTAAAAAAAGGAAGATTTGCGGTGGACTTTCGAGAAGGCGAATACCCTTCCATGTTAATCCGGCGAGAGTGATGAATTATGTACTATTGCATCACATCATAGGACAGGGAGAATATCACTAACTAGGATGTATATGCCATGATATTTATTAATATATTTAAAAAGGTACGATTGCATCGGTATTCCATGGTGACTTCAGTTTCGGAAACGTTGACCAAGTTGCTAATGAGGAGAATTAATATCGAGTTCGAAATTTTCAGAATGCAACAATATTAAATATTTATTGTGGAATTTATCATTCAAAAATCTCACTAACTTGAATATAAACTAAAAAAAATAAATACGAAGCAATATGCACTGGTGGAGGGTGGCTATCAGCCTATCAAAACCTTCCCTATGCCGCCAATTCTGAAAATAAAAAACTTGTTTACATTAATAGGTCAAAAGCTCATTACAAAACCTTATAGGGTGGGGACGTCAAACGTGCATAATGAACTGAACCAAATGGTCTCCATTGGTAATTATTATTTACGTATTTTAATTCTTAGTGGCATGTTACATAAATAAGCACTCACATGATTATTTAATTATATAGTAGTTGTCCGACCGTACTTTACCTATATGGAACTACTCCAAATTACGCCTAATTTTCTACCATACCCACGCCTTTTATATAAGCTAATTGATTCTCATCAGTCCCATAAATAATTACACCCTAATAGTTAATCACCTACACAGAAAAGAACTAAAGATTACTATAATTACATGAGTGTTGCAACATAAATAGCCATCAAGATCCACATGATCCTACGTACAATAATACTCGTAGTTGCCAAAAGCAGATGATGATTTGGACCAATAAAACTATTCACATACTCATAAGAGAATGACATATACGAGAATATTACGGTTGCATCGGGTTACCTTGAAAAATTACATATGATTGAACAAATATTGATTGATAGATAGATTTAGTTCTTAGGCTACAAAATAAGGTAAGAAAAACTACTAGCGCACTACATAAAGTGGTTGACCTAGCGGTTGGAGTTTTTTTTTCCTGTGGCAATTGAAATGTATTTCAGTCCGTTGTGCGTTTACTTTTGCATGTTTGTGATCATCTTGTGCACATTGTCGGATACTCGGTGTGATTGTAAATTCTATTTTTTTTACATTTGGCAAAAGAAATGGTGTCCGTTTACGGATGTGGTACAATTAAAATAATAAGGAAATTTAAAATTAAAATTATGTTATCAACTTCAGTTTTTGTTGACATTGACAAAGAAATAACAAAAGTACAGTTCCGATATTTGTAGCTTACTGCAGTAATTTTTTATAAATCAATATCCTCAAAATCACATCATTTTATTAATTTTAGAAATTTATTAATTAATCAAAAATGGAATGAAATTATGAGAGGTTGGACTGAAAAACAAATATATTATAAAATTATTAATTTATTGTAGATTAATTTGTACGCTGCGAGCTGTTGCTCGCTTTGTTTGGTTTTCCTATTAGCATCATTCTTTTAGCTTGTAGGTTTTATATTTATTGTTAATAATAGGTTTCAGTACTATAATTTTTGTGCTCTTTTCTCTGTCTTTTTTTGTAAAAAAATAATTTTTTTACGATAACTGAGATATTTACAGAAGCTTGTGGCTGCAAGTCTGCAACCTTGTACAGTCTAGTACGATGAAGTGATCTGGTTATCCGATTTGAGGATCATCCGTGGGTGTAATGTTTATTATTGGTAAAATTTGGATTACTCTTGACCACCTATTTGTGGACTACCTGATTTAAAAAATCCCATTTGGGTCCCGTCTCACGGCAACTCTTATTCTATTTTCCTTTGGTTAATATCGTTATGCAAATTATTTTTAAAATAATTAATTTTTGCTATGTAGTAAGATTTCTAAGTTAAATATTTTTTCAAATTTAACTAACAATAATCCATTTAAAATAAACATTTACTGTTAAAATATTTTAAAAATTATTATAGATTCCTGCACTAGTTCGTTAAAAAAACTTATTAATAAAAAAAAATTCAAATAGCTTGCACAACCGGTTTACAATAAACCTGAAGTTTATATATTATTGTAATGACTGATCCAAAAGTTGAGCTACATTATACTTTATATATAGAGATGAATAATAAATATTTATTATCAAATTAAAACTGTAAATTTTATATTGATTTACAAATTCAACAAATTATTGAGTTTGAAGTTATTTCAATATGTTTTGACAGAAAAATAGTTACACATTAGTAATATATATAATCCAAATCTAATCACATATTGTTAAAAGAGTATTACACCTAAAATACTTTGAAATATAGGGGCGGCGTGATGATAAAATATTTTACGCTTCTAACTTTTTTCCGAATGCCTGACACCATTCAATGTATAGCCATTTCAACAGTAATAATATATGCTTCCTAAGTCCTAACAAACCCCAAAAAAGTTTATTAAACCACTTATAAAGTCAGTGTGTTTATACCCAAACCCATCTACGCTTAAATTTTGACTATAAATAAATGTCTGAATCCCTTCCCTTCCTTCCCAACAACAAACATTTATAAACCCACCAATAAAAAAACCATGGACCAATTCTACCTAACCCTTCTCCTCCTCTTTGTCTCCTCCATAACTCTATCCTTCTTCATAATTTTCTACAAGCACACGTCACAATACAAGAACCCTAACCTCCCTCCGGGGAAGCCCGGCCTCCCCTTCATTGGTGAAAGCCTCGAGTTCCTCTCCACCGGATGGAAAGGCCACCCAGAGAGGTTCATCTTCGACCGGATATCCAGATACTCATCGGAGACTTTCAAGACGAACATCCTCAACGAGGCCGCCGTGGTCTTCGCCGGCGCCGCGGGGAACAAGTTCTTGTTCTCTAACGAGAACAAGCTCGTCGTCTCGTGGTGGCCGGACTCCGTTAACAAAGTCTTCCCGTCCTCACTTCAGACCTCTTCCAAGGAAGAAGCTATAAAGATGAGAAAGCTCCTCCCCCAGTTCCTCAAACCCGAAGCCCTCCAAAGGTATATATGTTAGAAAATTTAGTTATTTCAAAAGTTTAATGTATTTCATTTATAGAAATTAGTGCATCCATCATATTTAAAATACTTTATATGTTTTGTCACGTGAATTTATGTAAATATTCATAATCCCATTATATAAAGTCATGGTTCACATAAGACAAAATGAAGAGATGTAAAAATTCCTCTTTGTTTGCATGTACATGGGTTTCTAAGCTCAACACAACGTGCATCTCCGAACGACGTAGACTTAGAATATTTTTTGCTTTTTGACCAAATTTTCAATATTTCTTAATATATATGACCTTTATCTTATCTTTATGGTATAATTCTTCTTTATTATCGTTATTGTGCCAAACCTCCACAGGTATATCGGCATCATGGACGCGGTGGCTCAGAGACAATTCGCCTCAGGTTGGGAGAACAAGAAAGAAGTGGTGGTCTTCCCTCTAGCCAAGAACTACACCTTCACACTAGCCTGCAGGCTGTTCCTTAGCCTCGAGGACCCGAACCACATCGCGAGATTCTCGGACCCTTTCCTTTTACTGGCCGCGGGGATCATCTCCATCCCGATCGACCTGCCGGGGACCCCGTTCAACAAGGCCATTAAGGCATCCAACTTCATCAGGAAGGAGCTAGTGGCCATCATCAAACAGAGGAAGGTGGACATCGCCGAGGAAAGGGCCACCACCACGCAGGACATACTGTCTCACATGCTGACCACGTGCGACGAGTCCGGACGGTACATGACCGAGCTCGACATTGCCGACAAGATCCTCGGACTGTTGATCGGCGGACATGACACGGCCAGTGCTGCCTGTACCTTCATCGTCAAGTTTCTGTCTGAGCTGCCTCATATCTATGACGCCGTTTATCAAGGTACGTACGTGTGTGCGTGTATATACTTGCACTGATCACGCATGTCTTGCTTTATTTGCTTTATGTACAATTTTTGCTCTTTCACTTCCTCACTCATGTGATTTCCCGAAAATTTTATAATGCTCTCTTATTGAATATTTTACAAGTATGATTTATGAGAAGAAAGTTTTTTTGTTTATTTGAACTTGAATTTTCTTTTTCTGGCAAAACAAACTTGGTCTAATTGTGGCTTCTCATGGATGAGATGAACAGCTTTTCGACAATGACTAGCCTACCACATAAGACAGTAAATTGATATATAATTTACGGCCCTTATTGTATAGTTTGATATTTGTTTATAGTTAGTACTTATGAGCATACAATTATTACAAAGTTAATATAAGTTGGTATGAAATTATAAATAGTATTTTATTAATAGAAGCATCGTTTGCGTGCTTCCGATATTCTGGCGTATAGCATAAGATGTTAGTTCCTCTACAAAAAGCTTACGATGATAGTCCATTAATTTTATATTGAAATATGAATTAACCTAGAGTATTGACAAACACATCGGTGATACAGTCAACCATGACGCGGTATTCATTCCAAACCCTTAAATTCATACATCTCTAATGCGTGAAAGGAAATTTCCTCCAATTCATACATCTCTAATGCTTGATTTATTATGTAACATGCCAAACCCTTAAATTAAGATTAGTCTAATATTCGTATAGGAAAGCATTCCCCAAAAGAATTGTCGGACGCAAACTAGCTTACTAACATATAACTCGTGATCCATACAACTCTTTCCACTAATATGTCAACTATAATTCCATCAAGTGATTGGGTTTTTTTTTTCGACTTGGTTGTTTTACGTGCGGTCAATTAGAACCAACTAAACTTAATCTATGTGTTAATATTTGGAATTGAATATATAGACTACAAATTTGAAAAAAAAATTATCATTTTTGAAAAGTCAAACAAAATTGGCTAAATTAATATCAAAAATATATAATCATAAAAAATACTAACAAATAATTAGATCAACTAGTATTGGTTATTGACACAACATTTTACATGTAACAGAGCAAATGGAAATCGCCAAGTCCAAAGCACCAGGGGTGCTACTGAACTGGGATGACATCCAAAAAATGAAATACTCATGGAATGTGGCTTGTGAAGTACTAAGACTTGCACCACCTCTCCAAGGTGCTTTCAGAGAAGCCCTCAACGACTTCGTCTTCAATGGCTTCTCCATTCCAAAGGGATGGAAGGTGAGACCTCTGACCCGACACTTGGTTTAGTTATTTCAGTGAATGACCGAATATCATATGTTTTTAACAACAGAGCTCATTGACGTGCAGCTATATTGGAGTGCAAACTCGACACACAGAAGTGCAGATTACTTCCCAGAGCCAGAGAAGTTCGATCCGAGCAGGTTCGAGGGGACCGGTCCAGCCCCCTACACATTCGTCCCGTTCGGAGGAGGGCCGAGGATGTGCCCGGGGAAAGAGTACGCCAGGTTGGAGATCCTCGTCTTCATGCACAACCTCGTCAGGAGGTTCAGGTTCGAAAAGATCATTCCTGACGAGAAAATTGTGGTCGATCCTATGCCCATTCCTGCCAAGGGACTTCCTGTCCGCCTTTATCCTCACACTCCTACTGCTTAAAATTCTTCAGATTCCAACAATTTGGAAGCAATCAAATTGGGATTTAATTTTCTGTCTTCATTGCCTATATTTTATATTTGTTTACAATTGTAATTTTTACTGATAACGTCAAATATACAGTTTTTTTTTTCGCGGAACGTCAAATATAAAGTTTGTACTATAAAGTTGCCATTCAATATTCTAATTATCGGGGATATCAATTTATTTTTTTGGATGAATGAAAATAGGAGAAATTATCTCAAAGCCTTGGACGAAACTATCACAAAGATGGAAGACATGTCATGCGGGTGCTGTGACTTCTGATTGTACATGTTACGTCAATTTGTCTTATATTAGGCAAGTCTTAGTTGCGTATAGAGCGACAGTGACAGATTTTACATAATTCAATCCATTTTATTGAAATATCCATAATTCTAATAATGCCGATTGATATCATAAGTCAGCATGAAACTAGTCGTAGAGGTGGCAGTCAACCAAAAACATAGACCCTGCTAATGACGTTGGAGATACTTAATTTAACATTAAAATTGTAATATTATTCCTTTGACAAAATTTAGTTGCGGTTATTTATCTTAATCACAAAAAAAGCGGAACATATAATATGAGTTTGTCGCGTATTAGTTGCAAAAACGTTCAGGCTCTTGGTACTTCAAATATGGTTCCACAATTCTATATAATTAGGTACCCCAATAAAAGAAATGAAGCAACGTGTTAATTATACGCAAAGATATTGCAGATGTGGTGATCAATTATCTTTGAAATTTCGGAGCTCTCCATTAATTATAAGGTGAACACGTGAAGTATAATCTCTCTCTTTTTTTGTCCGAATGAGATCCTTAATCAGCCAGCGATAGGCTGAATGCAGACGAAGCATATAATCTAGTCAAAAGTGAACTCAAAAGGAAAGAAACTTTGACGATATTGATTGACATCTCAATTACCACGTGGGAGAGATGCACTAGTCATTTCCCTCGTTCCTTATTTGGCTCGTTCTCTTTCCCATTCAGCCAGCCAGCTTTTAAAGGATTCTCGTTCAGACAACAAAAAATTGGTCGTACAAGTATCCCTTATCACTGTAGTTTCTTCAACGTTTGACACTTGATCCGACACTAATTGATGGTTCGCTTACCTTCGATCTCGCTTTCATCAGTATCTTGTTCTTCTAGCCCAAATTAAGTGAAGTTACAATCCTTACATTGACGAGTGGAAAGAGCCACAAATGCATAAAAAGAGAACATGGTAAATGTTTCAATTAGAATCAGTTGCCCGAAAAGACTGTCATTACATCAACTTAACTAATTGTATCCGCCCTCCCCCCCAACCCCCATCCATAGAACATTATTTAGTTCAGAACTCAAATCAATGGTACATCTGCGCTTGTACTTCATCATTTGCCTCGACTTGTTCAAGGCAAACAACCCAATAAACGGAAGAAAAAAATTACCGGAACACGAGACATTTTGGTACATTGAGCACCAATGACTACACAACAATACATCTGAATGCTAAAAGCCAGTCTACTTGTCGATCATGCACAAGGGACAACAATGTTGTCTCCTCGAAACCAAAGATCAGTAGCTAAAAAGGTATTACCTGGTTCAAAATTCTGTTGTTCTCCCTCAACTCTAGTGATGAAGCATTAGTTCAAGAATATCCATTATCAAATGACAACCTTTCCAGATGTACATAGAAGTACCTTCCCAATTTCCCGAACTTCACAATTGACGGTAAACAGAGAAGAAAAAAAAGTTCTGTTAGAATGCATTCAAGGGAATGACGAGGCCTGTTCATCACCTCAAAATGGAGCAAGCGAACCAAGAATCTGTAACCCATGTAAGAGCTTGAACTTGTTCACTCAGATAGTAGTCCAACGACATTGCCATAAAACATATCTGCTCCACCCATTAGCATCGTTCTTCTCAATCATGTAACAAAATTAATCTGGGTGCCCACTAATCTTTTCAGCAGCTAGTACCTTGTTCCCCTCTTCTGGGTCAAACGGTTGGGACAAAGTAATTGTATTGTTAGGAGAATCCTCAGCGTGGGAAACCGATAAGGTGGACTCATCATTAGAGATATTAATCGAGGCATTCTGATCATTTGACGGAACCAATGAAGCAAGTTTTGGGATCACCTCCGATTTACTAGCAGCAAGTTCTTTACTGGCATGATCCAACCGAAATGCTTGAGCAAAACTCTTGGACATCTGGTTAACAGTTTCATTGACAACAACCCCAGGGCCGTCTATTCTTGAACTAGCTTGATGTTTAAACTTCCGATCTTTCAAAGCCGTTTCCCTCAGATCATAGAAGTTAAAATCATCCAGGATAGAAGTATAAGCATCGTGATCCTTGAATATTTTCAGCATCTCAATACCTTGCCATAACTTCACCTGTTTTCAGGACAGCAACAAAATGAGCTCAAATAGGTCTTTCGAAGAGAAGGGGAACTCAAGCAAGATGCGGAAAACATTGGGTATAACAGTAGACCATCTCCATGATAATGACAGTCAGTTATATATAGAGGCAGAAAAATAAGAGATCAACTGAAAAATGCACCATGTGATCTCAAGTATTCTCTAAAGGTACAACATTTTGTTTTGAAAAGCCAATAAATACTTCACATTCCTGGACATGAAAGTAATGATCTTCCATTTGCTTGGGGATGGGAAAATAGTTGTTCCCTATATCATGGTTATGAAAGCCAGTGAATCTAACAAAAGAACATGCTTTGATACACCAATTGATAGATCCTAGACCTTGAATAAATTTTATATTATTAAACAAACACACAAATATCAACATATAGAAGATAAGGGAAACAACATAGCAGTACGTGAAATGCATTTACCTCCTGGCAATCTCGACTGTGAGTAACAGGCTTGTTATCATTATTCTCAAGCAATATGTGCCGAAATCGACTATTTGGAACATCTTTGATAATATGCCATTGGACCTGGAATTGACCACTCCATCGGTCTTGTTGCCAATGATCAGCATTTTTCTCAAAATCTACAGGCCCAACCATCTCAGCAACCCCACAGAATTGTCCACTTGCATTGACCTGAAATGGAGAGCAAGCGCATTATTATATATCAAAGAAATACTTTTTATGTATGAAACAAGTAATATGTTATTTAATTCTATCCCCTACACAATAAGAGGAAGAAGATAATTCCCAGGCTGGCTAGCTTCCAATAAGATTTCAACTTATAAAATGCCACTAGTAGTGTATTGCTTTCCTCGGTAAGCACATAACAAAATTCGCATGCGAAGGTTACACAAAACATATTAAGACTTAACCTAACTGAGCACAAGTCCCAAAAATTATGTTCCTTTCATTTAAATTACTTCACCCAGCAGCCAGTAACTTGACTCATCAAGATCAAAAAAATCATGGGAACTTACCGAGAAGAATAGGAAAATTGGACAATTGACATCCACCTCTTTCGATTCGTGATAAGCAGTATCTAGCTTTTTGTTACCATGAGGAGTGCTTGCCCAAACATTATATTTGATACTTTTGTGGACATTATCCTCACTGAAAGACTTAATTATGAAAAATCTGGCTTGCTTGTAATCAGTGGGGAAATCTGTTCGGTTGTACTGCTCAAATTGGATGTCAGCGCTTGACGAATTGTCTTTGTCATTACCAGGCGAACTCTGACCAGAAGTGCCCTTACCCTTGGGCTTAGAAGCCCTTGGTCCTCGATTTCGGTCAAAACCAGGATAGTCACCAGAAGAATAGACAGAATCTTGGTCCCTATCTCTTATTCTACCCTTGTCCAGAGGAAGCCGTATCCCATCATTAGCACCTGAATAAGAAACAGGGGTCCCACCAAAACTACCACGCTGATAACGTCCAGCAGAGGAATTTGATGCTACTCCATATTCATGTGGTTGCCTTCGCTGGAAAAATATCAATAATTTACTTCAGATCATATTTTAACAGGCATTTTACTGGATCATGAAGAGCAGGCCCAATCCCTTATAACGAAAAACCAAACGGTCCAGACCACAAGCACAATTTGGTAGAGGCAGTCAGGTTACAATGAAACATAAGGCACTACTCAAATATGCATTTTCAGAAGCCCTTACTATCAAGTTACCAAGCATGGTTTCAAATAGCGCATTTTTGAGTTATATTTGCATAAAACTTGATTCAGGTGCTAGTGTTTCCAGTAAACCACAGCTCCTAACTTTGCTAGAGTTGTCAAACACATATAAAATCAGAGTGGCAGCACAAGAAAATCGTTCAGCTCAAGTACAGAGTTATTTTGTTCTACACGCTTACACTCCGGAAATCAAAAAACAACATGCACACAAATGAAGCAGCAGAGCAATGGCAATCCACATTGAACAATATAAATTCTTGATGATTACAAGATGGTGGCAAAAACAAAGGAATCAAAAACTATGATTGAAGAGCTAAGAATGTACTAGTCATACTAAAACCAACCTGTCCAACATGGTGCTCATATGGTCCAAGTATGCCCATCGGCTGAGGATAAGCTCCAGGAGTCGTTATAGGATTAGGTCCTGTGTTCCCAGCCACGTTTCCCCCTCCATATGTTCCATAATGCATAAAGTAACCTGACCCTGGCCCAAAAAGCAGCCTTTCACCAGTGCCTTCGGCTGCCATGAGCTCAGTTGGAGATAAAGGAACTGAAGAAGATATGTTCTGAACACCAGGTTGGGGATACAAAGATGGAGAGAACGGAATTTGATGTGGAGAGTACATCTGTCCTTCAAACATTATAGAAGGCATGGGAGAAGCAACAGGAGAATATTGCCCATATGCCACCTCTGGATTGAAACCGTAGTGAGGATGATACATAAGAGAGGGATTGTCATTGTACATTACCTGATATGATAAAGTTCAGTAAAAAGATCAGAAAAAGTTGCATTCTGAAATTAGACTCGATCAAGAGGGAGATAGGGTTATAACAATTAATCACCGGAGATAAATGCAGCCCATCGGCAGAACTGAAGTACTGAGGATATCCATCCCAAGTGCTACTATTGTTCCCAAAATCTGAGGCAAAACAGGTGGATAAACATCAGAGGAAGCAACAAAAAAGTCATCAAGCTATGTCCACTTGCAATGGCAGAAATATCCAGGACACTAACCACCATAGATGAGTGAATGTTCATGTGAGGCATAAGCACTGAGTGGGGGCACAATTGTAAGGTCTCCACCAAAAGATTGTAACCTTTCAGACGTGTCCCTTGAAGGCCCGTGTATGGCTGCATCCGCAGAAGAATTTGCTGAAAATATCCTTTCGCCCCCAGTAGAAAGCGGCTGATAATAAAGTACAGGATAAAGAGCACACGGTGCATGTTTAACTAACTAACAAAAATCAACAATATAAGATGAAAATAGAGAAATATCAATTATACTTAAAGAAAACCTGATCTCGGTCACCAAAGTTATCACGTTTAATAGGCATCTGCCCTGCATTGAGCATCCAAGATTCAGTGATTAATAACCAAACCAGTCACAAGAACAAGACTGAGAAGACACGCCACGATCACAACAGTTCAAACAGCACCGAGAAACACGAATACCCTATGGAGCATCACATTCACAAGAATAAATCGCGGTGAGGATCTTTCTCGCCTCCCATCAGCTCCAATTACTCGCTTATACTCATACATACAATCAACGCTCTCTAATGAGATCGATAACCAAATTAAGAAACACGAACACCCTAAGAAAACTCCGCTCCTATCCTACGCCAATTGACGCTTCCTCTACTCCCTACCCATCCAAACGAACCCTTGGGTCCTCGTTCTCACAAAGCGCCAATCTAATTGGGCCCGCCTACCCTATAACTTCCAGGTAGGATTCAACTAGCCCTATATAAACCCTAGCAGAGTCAACACAAGGAAGAGGCTAAGATCACTAAGTTAATACACTCACTAGCCACACAATGAATCTCTTAAAACCCTAACCCTAGGGGAAGAATTTCCCTAATTTATAAATAAATAAACAAGGAGAGAAGAGAAGAGAAGAGAGGAATACCGGTGGGGGCGACTCGATCTTGATCCTCAAGAGGAGGAGGAGGTGGTGGAGCTTTGTCCATGTAAAATTTTATAGCTAATAATTAAAAATAAATACTAAAAAATAATAGTGAAGAAAAAAAAAAGATAAATTGGAGAGAGGGAAGTTGAATCGATAACGAAGAGGAAGTGAAAAAGGTGAGATCTGGGGAAGGAGGGAGGGAGGGAGGAATTTTGGTTTATTTATTTATTTCGAAAGAAAATATTAAAGAGGGAAAGGAGCTGCTGGCTAAACGTTGGCGGTAATCTGTCGTCGTTTTGGGAAATTGGAGTATTTTAAATTTGTTTATTCATTTATGGTTGCTTTTTTTTTTTGGTGAAAATTCATTTATGGTTGCTTGTTGGAGGGTTGCTGGCTATATTCGTCTCTTTCTTTTTTTTTTTTTGCAATTTCCCCATTCATACTATGAGTCCTCAAATAAAATTTTATTTATTGCAATACTATATCAACTACTCTAAAATGCTTTTATATATGAAATTGTCATAAAAAGTGCACAAGGATGCTATGGAAAGACAGAAAGCTGATCAATATCAATATTTTGTGTAATTGGGTTAATACCCTTTAGTATTTATATAGATACATAAATAGAAAAATAATGAAAACAAAGTAAAAATAACCTAACAAATACAAATTGTGACGATACTTTTTTATATAGGACAAATTTAAAGTATATTTTAATGTTTTGTAGCTTGGTCAATCAACATTTTAAGACCGTTCTTTGAAACCAATGTCTTGGTCAATCTCGAGGCTTTTTTGGTTTCGTTTGGTTTTTGTTTGATTTTTGTTTTTGTTGAGTTGGTTATAAAAAAATATCGAATCAATCATATATTATTTGAAAAAATTCATAAATATAAAATAATTTGGTCATGTTTGTATTTTTTATTTTTTTTTGGGCAAGCCTACTAAAAAAAATAGGGAAAATAATCCAACTGTCACGTGCAAAATTTTTTACCTAAATAAAAATTAGTCAAATTTTCAATATTCGAATAAGGTGTTATAATGTAACACAAACCTATTTTAGAGATTCTATCAATAATCAAATACACATAACTTATAATTTACTAATAGCTTTGAATTGGAAACATAAAATGTAGTTGTTTTAACCTTTTTATAAAAATTAATTTTTTCGTCTATATTTTATTTTTCAGAAATTAATATGTACGAAATGATATGAATTTTACACCATTTTAATTATCAGTATTTTTTTCCACCAAAAAAAAACACATTTAATTGGACCAAAATGCAAATAAGAGAAAACTCTAGGCACCGAACAGGCATCTACCCCAGTCCCAACCCAGAACGGCGTCGTTGGTCCGTAACGCAGACAGGGTTTTAGTGAAGAGGAACAATCGGGCGGCAGGGTTTCAGTTTGGAAATCGGAGACAGAAGAAACGAAACGAGAAAAAATAAATAAATAAATAAATAAATAAATAATTGAAGAAGAAGAAGGAAGAGGGGGAGAGAGAGAGAGAGAGAGAGAGATGAAGTCGGTGGTGGGGATGGTGGTATCGAACAAGATGCAGAAGTCGGTGGTTGTGGCGGTGGACAGGCTTTTCCACAACAAGATCTATAACCGCTACGTCAAGCGCACCTCCAAATTCATGGCCCACGACGAGAACGACCTCTGCCACATCGGCGACCGAGTATTTCCCCTAATTCCCTTTTTGCCCCTCCCTCTGTTTTCTACGCTCCCGTTTGGTTTAATTTAGCCTGGTGATGGTTTTGATTGGTGGTTTTCAGGTGAAGCTTGACCCGAGCCGGCCGCTGAGCAAGCGGAAGCGCTGGGTGGTGGCTGAGATTCTTAAGAAGGCGAAGATTTATACTCCCCCGTCGTCCCGCCCCGCCGCCCCCGCTTACGATGCTTCGTCTTCGCAACCGCCCGCTGCTTCGACCTCCTGAGGTTGGTTGGTTGGTTCCCATCTGAGCCGGAGCCAATGCAGATCGTTTTCGAGTGTTTGTTTGCGGTTTGATTGGTGCGAGAGGGCAATGATCGTGGGAATGATGCGGTTGGGGTTTCCATTGGCATTCCTTTCTATTTCTTGTAGTTATAGTGTGACTATCGCCTGGTTTGTTCGGGTTGTTTCATAGCTGAAATCATTTTGTACTTGGCATGTATCGTGCTCGGAATTGGTTGTGAAGAATATCATCCAGCTGATTAGGCGGTTTTGTGGTCTATATGAGCCGGATGATTACTTTTTCTGAACTTTGTTGGTGGAATGTCTAGCAATTTTGGTCCGTCAAAGACCTTGTATTATTAGTTGCTCTTTGTCTGACTGTTCATTAGTCTATCTGAGAGATTTTAGGAACCATTTTGTTCCTGAGCTGGGATCTTCTGTTTGATATTTCGTTCTCTCTTCCTGACAGGTACTGTCATCAAGAAATAATGCATACGAAAGGAAGGCATTTGGTTGGGCCGTTGGGCGTGGAAGTTTAGGGTAGGATTTAGATGAAAAAAACTCTAGGTAGTGTTGTGATACCTATGAAAAAAAATCAAAATGTTTGGTCCATTTTGATTTTGCTGGTATAAGATGAGTATGTGATCAACTGAACTTTCGATGGTCATGCACTGATTTGTGTCTTTCCTTTCTCTTCTTCTGATTAATGTAAACTTATTGTGACTCATTAATAAGGATTTCACCCTGGTCAAAGTTGGTTTCTTTTAAATGGATGCTGATCTCTTTGTTTGGTAAGAAAGTTAATGGTCCGGTTTCTGCTTGGTCGGAAAGTGTTGAGGTTCTTTATTTCTGAGAAACGGAAATGTATGACGACAGCATTGATTTGTTTCTTGAGCCTGTTTATGTTCTTTTTGTTAGTGGGAACTTTATCTCTTTGGTAAGCGGATAACGCGTTGTTATGACCGCTGCCACGTGCAGTTTTTGACATGGCGTGCCACTGCCACATTAATTCTAGCTATTTGTTTTGACCGATTGTGTATTTGGTTAGCTTCGTTCAACATATAGATTCATTAGTTCTGTTTCAGCCTTCATCGTCTTTGTTATTATTTCTGTCTTAATGGATCCATCACAATCATCTCCCCTAAAGAAAGTTTGTAGAGGGAGAAATGCAGGAACATCAGGGACTTACAAGGGTGTCCGGATGAGGACATGGGGCAAATGGGTCTCCGAGATACGGGTCCCAAAGACGGGTCATAGGATCTGGTTGGGTTCCTATGATGCACCAGAGAAGGCAGCTAGAGCATATGATGCTGCTCAGTACTGCATTCGTGGTGACGGTGGCCAGTTTAACTTCCCTGCTGAAAGAAGGCCAAAGCTTCCCGAGGGTATGGTAAGTTCTTTATCTGACAAGGACATTAAAGCCATTGCCTTTGCCTTCGCCTCCACTTCTTCTGAGGTGTCACAACCTTCTCGAAGCTTGTTGACGGAGACCGGTAATATGGTGAAAGAAGAACTATTGTTTCCGGCTTTGAATGTAAGGCTGGATCCTACTCATCTGCAAGCATACATTCCACCAACTGCAGTGAAAGCTGAGTCTGGTTCAGCTGAGGACTTCCAACTGGATGATTTCCTCATGCTGGACGTTGAATGGATAGACTCGCTCTGACTACTATTGCATGGTGATAGACAAATCAGTAAGTTAATTTACATAAAACTGTGAACGTGGTTGTTTGTTAAAAGCTCTTCGTCTTGCCGATGAAGCTTGTGTTTGGTGGATATGATGTCAATGATCGAATTGAAATCTATCTTCATCTCTGTACAATGGCGGAACCTCACTTCTGGAGCTAGGGATCACCTTTGACATTGTTTATAACTAGAAGAGCACGTCAATGGAGAAAGATCAGGTTTTATTGAAGTCCTAGACGTGCTCTCTTCTTGGACTTTGGTATACGTCTGTCGTGCTCCTACCGTTTTCTTCCTAAATTGTTTGCTCTATGTCGATATTGAGGAGTTTTTGATTGGTTTGTTATCTTTTATCCAAAGTTTTTTTTTTCTATTTGCAAAATGGCAGTCACCCGGGAGAAACATGATTCACGTGAAATAGGTAAATAACTTTAACAATGGTTAAGACCGTATACTTTCTGTACGCTCTCCACTCGTAATGATCATATTGATCAGTTATCTCTTGTAGTTTAATTTGCAACCCCCGTCTGCTGATTAATTGTGGATCAATAATATGTTAAATTGGATATCCTCCTGATTTCAATGTACTGTACGACTACCAATAATCACCACAAGAACAGCCACCGTTCCTGAAATGGTGGAACCTCTTTCCATCTCTAACAACGATCTCTCTTCCTGCAACTATTGAGATGTACTTGAACGCGTTGTGGCAATCACTGCAGATCCTAAGGTTCTTGAAGATCCTAATGGTGGCTCCCAGTGGAAGCCTCATTAGGCCGAATGCAACAGCAAGCTTCTCGCTGTGGGTCGACAAATGAGGATCTTTCTGGCCGGACTCCATCCCGCGCGACGCGAGTTTTGCGTCAGGGATGTACCCTAGCTTTCTTATCTCCAGGTCCAGGTGCTCAAGGTAGTCATAGATTGCATGCACCTCAGGGTGGACAGCATCATTGACTCGGAATACGTGGACCTGGCTTTCGACCTCGAGCCAACTACATCCGGGCTCCTTCTTCACCCCCTGATCCCTCATCAACTTCCGCACATTGGCCATTTCATCCCACCTGCCAGCATCTGCATACATATTTGACAAGACAACGTAGGTCCCATCGTGCTGAGGTATCAAGTCGAAAAGCTTTTCTGCAGCCATTGCACCAAGGTCCATGTTCCCATGAATTCGGGAACCGGCCAGAAGAGCCTCCCATAAAGGTGCACCAGGCTTGAAAGGGATGGATTCTATTAATTCCAATGCTTCTGAGAACTTCCCGGCTCGACATAACAAATCGATAAGACGTGCATAATGATCTTCACCTGGTGTCATACCATAGGACTTGTGCATCATGTCGAAATAGTGGCGCCCTTCTTTAACCAAACCAGCATAGCTACAAGCAGAAAGAATTGTTAAGAAGGATATCCGATCAGGCAAAATTCCCTCCCGCAGCATTTCATCGAAGAGTTCAAGAGCTTCAGCGCCACGACCATGTTGCCCCAGAGCAGCAACCATGGCGTTCCACGAAACCGAATCCAAAAAAGGCATTGTATCAAATAAAAGACCTGCAGCCTCGACCACGCCACATCTAGCATACATGGTTATCATTGCATTGCCTACAGAAAGGCTCGACTCGAATCCAAGCCGGATGAGCTGACCATGGAGCTGACGACCATTTTCCAAAGAACCAAGCACAGCACAAGAAGTAATTGCTCCAGCAAATGAGTAGTCACATGGTCCGATACCATTCGATTTCATTTGACTGAATAGCTTCAGACCATCTTCACCATACCCGTTTTGTGCAAGTCCTGAGATCATCACTGTCCATGTCAAAAGATTCTTCTTTGGAATCTCTTCGAAAAAGGATTTCGCTTCCAGGATTCGCCCATCGTTTATATATCCTGACAAAATTGCATTCCAACTGATAGGATCCCTCAAAGGCATCTTTTCGAAGATCGTCCGAGCATCTTTGTTCCTCCCGGATTTCCAGTATAATGTGATCAAAGCATTGTTCATGGGCAACAAAGACTCTGGTGATGCATTGCTCACTGCCCTAAGCATGTAAGCATGCACCTGCTTGCCAAGCTCGAAAAAACCTGCATTAGAGCAAGCACTTATGATGCTTGTAATAGCATATTCGTCCAGTTCGGTCCCCGATAGGCACATCTTTCTAAACATCTCCAATGCTTCTGTATACAATCCCTTATGCACATAACCTGAGATCATTGAGTTCCAAGCTGCCGCTAACTTTTCACCCATCCCGTCGAATATCTCCCTCGCCTTATGGATGGCATCGTTCCTCAAGTATCCAGTGATCATTGTTGTCCACGTTATCTCGTCCCTCTCTAACATCTCCTCAAACAACCTCCTTGCAACACTCAAGACCGGCGACTCATCCCTGGACACCGGAGATACACATTTTAGATAGGCCGACAGAAGCGCATTAGACACAGACGTAGCGCGTCCAGTTCCGGATTTCACCACAGCACAATGCAACTGACAGCAATCCCTCTCGTTGTGCGCGACCATCCCCAGCGCGCCAAGGACACACATAAAGGTGTTCTCATCTGCCCGGAAACTGCACCTCCCCATGTCACGAAACAACGCAACCGCAGCGTGGCCATCATGGTT
Source organism: Hypericum perforatum (assembly GCA_012979155.1). Taxonomy (NCBI): domain Eukaryota; kingdom Viridiplantae; phylum Streptophyta; class Magnoliopsida; order Malpighiales; family Hypericaceae; genus Hypericum; species Hypericum perforatum. Next base: position 33,737 of record SOPF01028725.1, read on the forward strand.
ATGCGAGTACGCCGTGATCATGGCATTGTAAAACGCCGGGTCCCGAATCCCCACCGGCGTATTAACAAACAATTCCTTCGCAAGATCTAGATCTCCCGAGTATGAATACGCAGAGATCAATGTCGTCCTGGCGACAACATCCGGCTGGGGAATTTCGTCGAACAGGCGGTGGGCGTACCCGAGCCTGGACGACTTACAATAGATATCCATCAGGCGGTTACGAATGTGGCCGTGAAGGATGAATCCAGAGGCGATCATGTGTGCGTGGACGGTACGAGCGAGGGAGCACGAGGTGGTCCGATGAGGACAGGCGTGGCGGAGGAGGTGGAGCTGAAAGGCGTAGCAGTTGGCTACTTGTCGCATTATCGAAACTGGGCCGATGGGGTTCATGGTCACGGTTCGAGTGGTTCATGGCTTCGTTGGGGATTCGGATTCGGATTCGGGTTCTGATCGAGGTGGAAACCACGAGAGACTCATCAACTATAAGGAAAAAGAACGAGCAGGAAATGGAGGGAAAGGGAAACGAACGGAGGAGGCGCGTTGTGGATTTTTTTAAATATAATTTGAATATAAGTGGAAGGCCCATGGGCCGTTATTAGTCGATTGTTCTTTTTTTCTTCTTCTTGGTGATGAGTGCACTCAAGTCCGAACTCAAAAGGGATTTAATCACTAATTGAATCGAATTCTAATTTTAATTTTTGAATTTGAACTAATAAAATTAGTATTATTATTTAATAAATCTGAGATTAAATTCACATACAAATTATATGATTTAATCTTTTTGAATGATTAAAATTTTAACACATTTTTGAGAAATAAATAAATGAAAGATTGTACTTAGTGTACCCATATTCAATTGTCTACAATCTACATATCCTTAACTTCCAAGAAATCATAACTCTACCTGAGGAGACGATTTGTGGAACCAAAGGAGAATTCTCAAAATTCGATTCCCATGTTATCCCCTTCTATTCATATTTAATCATATATCTTTTATACTTATTCCTAATACATAATTTGACGAATTGACGAATTCCTTGGAACCGGTGCAAATTAAAATCAATTTTTTAACAAATTGATTCAACTCATACAACCTTCGTCGATTAAATCAATAAAATATTTAACGTAGTTTGTATAACTTAAATATGAAACTCACAGATTAGCTAAAAACGTCATAGTTTGAATCGATGGAAAATATTTATAGTCTAGAAATTACATGCTAAATATAACACACTTTCTGTTGAACAAACGGACAAGCATCGACACCCTTGGCCATATAATCGGTGTTTCTGCTCGCCGTAGAATTTGAATGCTCTGAGAAGTAAACAACATTAGTATCATTTCGTTGGTCAACGCTGGAGCCCTGTTGTTGGACCACAAGGATGGACCCCTGGTAAGTGGAACCCTCCGCAATCAGCGTTTCTCCGATGACTCCGAGTTCCGGGAACTCGCTCCAGTCGTCGAGTCCGATCAGCAAAGGCGACCGGCTGTCCGCGTTCCTCCCGAGCAGGATCAGATCATATGGCAGTTCCATCGACTTGATCACGGAGAACATCTCGACCCCGTCCTTGACGACCTCCTCATTGTACGAATGGTGCTTCTTCCCTGCTGCTGTGATCTTGAACTCGGTGATCATGTCGTTGTCCTGCTCCAAGTCTGCAGAGTTGGTCGTGTTCGGGTTGGACTCGATCATTCGAATCATGGTGATGGCGACGTTCGGGTGGCCCGACATGCGCACCGCGCATGCCAACGCTTCCCTGTCGTCCTTCCCCTGTACGAAGATTATTGCGACCTTGTACTCGTTGTTGTCTCCCAAAAGTGATCCGCCGATGGTTCCTCGGTCGACGAGGATGCCAACCGAACACGGAGCACTAGAGAGGAGCTGGAGGTTGACCTGTCTGACCTTCTGGAAGTCCTCCGTTCCATGTCGTCTCCATTGCACGTGGAATGGGACGATCATCACCGAAACCCCTTTCTGAGCCGCGACCCTGCAGATCTCTTGGTGCATCGTAGCGAACGGAGAGATCGATGTGAACAGGTTCGCTACGAACGCACCATTCCTCTGCCTCTCGTAGTACCTGAACGCGTTGATGATGTGGCTCGAGAAGTATGTGTGCAGTGACCTCCTTCTGCCCATCTTGTGATGAATAAAGAGGGGAGACAACCTTCCGGTGAGCTCTACCATGTGGATTATGTAACAGCAGATCGGACTTTGGATGTTCGGGTTGTAAAGATCGAGGAGACCCATCAGGGAAGGGGTTTGTTCTTGGTGACAGAGGCATGCCAGCATTTTGATCTCCATGTTCGGATTCGAATATTGCAGAGTCCCCTTCTTGATTGATCTGTAATATTTGGTTGGCTTGTACAATGACTTGATCATCGGTGCAGTGACTCCGGATATCACAATTATGCATACCATTATCATGCTATACATTTGTTCGTCAATGATCTGATAAATCCAAGTCGAGAATTGTCAGACAACAACAATAAATAAAGTCAATAAACCAAATGACGAGGAGAAATTAGTCAACAATTACCATGAGGAGAAATCCTTGCTGCAATATAATCACATCTGCAATACCCTGGGAACTCATGATGAGGCCGAACGACAGAGCATTGGCCGGAGACATGTTCAAGTACATAATTGAAGGCACCATAACACCCACAACTTTCGCGACGAAGCTCGATAGAGCCAAGACGCCTATAGCGATAAAAGCCGACTGCTGGATCGAGAGGACATTGATTCCGGACACACTGTAGACAAAGAACCCCGGAAGGAGCATGCTAGTTACGATTGTGTCGAGTTTGTTGACGATCGCGGACCCTAAAGGCGGCCCATCCGGAACAGCCAGCCCGAGTATTACAGCCCCGAAGGAGGCATGCTGCCCGACGAACTCTGTGTAGAGTGAGCAGACCAACAGCATCAGGAAAATGTCCATCACGTAGCCTTCGGAGATAGGCTTCCCCTCGGGTGTAAGCTTGATCATCCGGACCATGATCGGCTTCATGATGAACTTGATCATGATCAGCAGCCACGCGGTCATCAGGAACATGGAGACCCGCGAACCCGTCGACTGCACCGAGTTTTGCTTGATCGCGAAAATCAGCCCCAAGCAAAACCAACTGCAAACGTTGCTGATCATCGCCGACGACGTCGCGAGTCGTCCAAGCCTCGAGTTTAGGAGGTTCAAGTCGTTCAAAAGGCAAACAATGACGTGGAACGAGCTCACCGATTGGAAAGCTGCAATGTAGTATATAGCGTCGTAAAGCTCAGGCCTCATGGTCAACGTCCTCCTGAGAACACTTGCCACTATTGTGGTCACGATCAACGGCACGGCGAAGGTTATGAGCCCGAACGCGACCGCCTTATTCCCCGACCTCCTCACCATCGCGAGGTCCGTCTTGGCCCCGACAAGGAACATGAATATGACGCAGCCGAACCCTGCAATAGTTTGGTTGACGTAGAAGCACTTCAGTGCGTACTCTGATGAAGCGTTCCATTCGTGTCGGTAACCCCAAAAAGGTGGTCCAATGGCAATACCCACCTAATTTTCACGTTAAACCATATTAGATTGACGTGCAATGCCATGATACCCAGATTTTAGTTTACTCCAACATGATACGCATCAGAGCGGGTTGATTTCATGCTCATTGTTTTGCATGCATTAATCCTATTTCTCACACATTGGCGAAGTTAAAGTCCGTACAATCTTCAACCCGATGAATGTTAAGATTTTTGGGTTGGATATGCACGGCTAAAAAACTTACGAGCATCATTGAGAAGAAGGCGCTTTGGCCGAAAGGGGAGAGGAGGCATTGGAGCAATGCGCTGCAGAGGGCGCAGGAGGAGGCCTGTGCGAAGAAGGCGGAGGTGGAGAACATAAGTGGGTTTTCGCCATAGAAGACGCCCTTCGATCTTGCTTGTTGGGTTGACCTGCACGACCATCCTATAGTCTTTGCCAATAAGTCTATCCTCGTCGGTAGAGCCGATGTGTTCATTGTTAAGATTATTCCCCCTTGTCGGAATTAAACTTTTTTTGGTAATCATAGAGGGAAAGATAGAGAGAGAAGTTGGAGAGGAGAGGGTAAAAGTGACTTGGCACTTGACGGTGGAGAGAGTTTGGAGATGATGCATGGACAAGAAAAAACAAGGTACTTGTGTCTGTTCCGGGGATCAAGTGAGTTCATTATTTGAGGTGGCTTATTCCAAGTTTTGTCAGAGGTTCGAATCATGTCACAAAGAAAACTCTAAAAAAGATTACCACGGAAGGTTAAAGTATGATAAGTTGCACAAATATTTTGCATGAGGTAAGTTTTTTTTAACACTAGGTTCTCCTTATGTCTTTTAATTTCCCTTTTCTCGCTCGCATTAAACATAGAAATTTGGTTTTCTTATGTAATCTACAACTCACACAAGGTCACAGTTTTTTAATGTTTTCTTAAAGATTTTACGTTATGATTTTAGGGTAAAGTATGATTAGAGGTTGGATTCGTGTTGATGGTCCTCTCAGCAGCGTGAATCAAACAACTTGCAAGATAAAGAAGCACATCGAATAACATTACATCAAATTTTCAAGATAATATCACATCAATTTTTTAACTACACATCAATCAAATATTATTTACGTTTTATCATTCAACTAAGTGTGTTTTGAGATTATGCTGAATTTGTATATTAATAATAATTTAAATAAAAATATATCATTTTTATAAAAATATATATATAATCTACTCAATTAAATGTAGTTGATTTTACCAAACACATTCTTCACATTATCATTAAAAATAATGTATGTCAGATCTTAGATCTCAAAATCGTAAGCGAAAACTATGTTCCACAATATATATTGTTGATAGTGAGAAATTCGAGGATAGGAAATGAATTTATTTAATTTTATTAATTTACTACTTTCAAAAAATTTCATGGATGTCTAGATTAACGTAAATGGCCTTAGGAGCTTGTGAGCGTCCCGGCCTATATTTCATCACATACAAGTTTATTTGGTTTGTTTTTAAGGTGTTACAACGTGAATACAATAATTTTAATTTATGTATTGTAACCAATACAGGGATAAATAAATTATATATCCAGTACATGAATTAAATATATGTATCCAGTACATAATTTTTTATTCGTCTGTTATCCAAGATACAGATAAAAAAATCAGTGTATTGGTCTTATCATGCCTATCTCATTTTTTATTCTTGTATTGGCTGACACAATACACAGATAAATAATCAGTATATTAGGTGAAATATTGATTAAATATCCGTGTTGGTTTTCTTCTTCTCACACATGCGTTATGGCCCAGAGAAAACGGAGAGGAAGCAGCCAACGCCGTCGTCGCAGACAAGAAGTCGACCCGAAGCCCTTCCGATGAGCCGATGCCGAGTCCTTCTGACGAGCTGATGTCGTTACCAATTTGGAATTTTTTTTCCCTTTCCTCTATTAATTAGAGTTTTGTGGTATTTGAGAAATTTTAAGGATGATTGTGAAGTTTGATTAGTAATTTTTTAGTCTTAATTAATAATTTTATATTGATAGTTTAAGTATGTTGATGAATTGGTTAGTTTGATTGAATTTGTTTTGTTAAAATTGTTATTCATCAAATATTTAGGTTTAAAGTTTGATTTGTATTATTTTTTAGGGTGATTAAATATGAATTGACTATGTTGGATTTTTGTGTAAATTTATGTTGATAATGTGTATTTATGTTAATTATGAATTTTTTTTTGTTAAATTGGGTTGATCATAATCACTTATCGAGTGAGTTCGATCAGAATTTGGGTCTTGGTTATGGTTCAACCTACTGATCATATGCTTATGGTCGACTCAGTTGAATCAATTTGAAATTCAAATATTTAGTCTTGATTGTGGTTAAATCGAGTTGCATTTATCATATTAGACAATCCAATGTTACAACTAAATAATTTAATTAACTAAGTTGTTAATTTATTAACATAAGTTAAATATCTATGATGAAGAGATAAAATGTAATAACAATTATAATGAATTAGGAAAATGCATATATGCATACTTGAGTTTCCTTACAATTACTTTATTTTTTTTATCTCTCTTCGGTTTATTCTCTGAGATGATGTGTTTATAGGCTAGATGGTACCAAAATAGATTAAAAATGTGTGTATTGCGCCAGTCAATACACAGATTAAAAAATTGTGTAATGGTGAGATATGCTCGAAAAGACCAATACACGAATAAAAGCCTGTTTACTTTGATACATGATTTATTTATCTGTGTATCTACGTAAACACCAAATCCAAAAAAAAAAAAATTAACCCAAATTCACACAAAAAATTACACAATAACACATTTTAAAGAAATATTTATTTATAACTTAAGAGTTAAGATATTATATTATATGCTCATATAATAGAGTGGCTTTCTTTTTTCCATAAGTAAAAAAATATTATATTGCACCTTGATTATTTAATTTTGCTGTGTTGGCTAGTACAAAAATGCGCGGATGATGGCCCAAATACATGCAACGGGCCATTAAATTAGCCCGTTATCAATTTGTTCTAGTGTCATCCATTCCATCCTTTCTTAAGTTAGCTGATGGAACGAAATGCTCCTTTGAGCTCAAATCTTTGATTGATCCATTTGATGACCATATACAGAAGCTTCGCGGGTTGATCACATTTAGAAGCTTGAGTTTTTAGAAGATCATAGAGCTTTCTAGTTCATTTGTCTGTCGTGGCTAATTGTAATAATAATTTTTAGGGTCTTGGAGGTTGACATGTATCGTATGTATCACATGCTCCGGAGTGTAGAACTCCATTATTAGCAACATTAACACTAATCTTTTTTGACTTTTTTTTTTAGAAATACCGTGCCTAAATATATTTATCGACCCAAGTCGGAGAATCGTTGGATAAAATAATAAAATATCTTGTAATTTCGTGGACTGATATCGTGCCCAATAGAATGAACCAAATAGAGCCCTATCGTGTTACAACTCAGTTGATTACATTATTCGCGCTCCACTTATAACGGGATTTTCAAAAAGTCGTTAATGTTTGTAGTTAATTACGCAAATCATATCAAAAAGTAATTATTAAATTGATATTCTCGAATACTAGTACTAAGTCACGCGAAAAAATTATCCGTGATTATGAAGTCACGGTAAAAACTTTCGTGATAGTCACGGAAAAAATCGTGATTGATCGAGTCACGAATTTTTTTTTTGTGACTTTTTTTATAATAAAGTAATTTTTTTAAAGATTTTCTCAACCTTTTCAAAAATTTTATTTTGAAAATCATGCGTACAAAATTTTAACCCAATCCGAGTTATCCAATTTTCTATGTCCAAATGTGATAACTTAAATTCAACACGAGTATTTTACATAGATAATAAATTGTTTAAACGAGAATTAATCTCATAATTCTATTGTATTCGCAGATTTAGAGTGCAAAAAAATTAAATTGAAAATTATAGTAAACTGTTCTACGTAAATGTTGTTCAATCCTAAAAAATATGATTTTATCCCAAAATAAGACGTTTTACGTTTAAAAATTTCGACAAACATAGGAAGTTCGCCACACATAGATTTGAAAAGTTGTGCACATTCAAAAGAAAATATATCGATTCTGACACCAAAACACCAAGATATTATTCTTAAAAAATTTTCACATAATCTCTCAATTTGAATTTTTACAAAAAAAATTAAAAAAATTAAAAAAAAACAAGTCACGAGAAAAATACTCGTGGCTTGGTCACTCACGTTTTTTTCATAATTTGGTAGTTACGGATAATTTTTTTGTGACTCTGTTCAAGTCACAAATTTTCTTTTTAATATTCTTCGTGGATACTAATTTGATAATTAAAATTTTAAATTATTTTCGTAACCGTTAACATTAACATTTTTTAACAAAAAATCGATGGAAGCCCTATCAGATACTTTATTTTCTATGTCGTATTTTCTCTTTTGTCGTGTGTACCATATTTTTTAATAAATGAAAGACTTGCACCCCTAAGTCAAGCTTATCTGTAACGGAAGACGGTAGGAAACAGAGGCCCCATCCAGTTGGTGAAGAAAAAGTAAATAAATAATTCGCTGGGTGCAGATCGGTACATACCTGGCAACATACTTGCGTTTTTTTAATCAAAGAATTAAAAATAATTTAAGTGATAAAAAGTTAGATAATTTTAACTAATATTTTGAGTTTAAATTCTATGATCAAAAGCAGATTAACAGAATCCCTGTCATCGGAAAATCTAATAATGGTCCTATCCAGATTATTTAAAATTATATTTGACACATTTTAAAAATCATATTATACTGGATACAATATATACCATTAACAATCTAATGATATTTAACATAAAATTTAATAATTATCCTTAAATACGACCATAGATATTTTTATATATCTCGTGTGGGATTAAAATGGTTTGACTTAGATGAAACGTGGTTGCAAAGCAACAACAGCGGTCATCTTTGACCCATTCAAAGTTCTTACGTAACCAGTGACGTTGAGTGGGCCCCGGTTGAATCTCTGCCTAACCTTTATGGGTTGGGTTGGGTCCCCAACTAACACATGTCCCACTAAAACATCACGTGACAGCTTCGGTAAGAAGGTTCTATATTAATGAATTTTGCACGGAAATTCTATAGTATTAGTGGACAAATAACAGATTTCCCCGTGATAATCAAGTAAGAAGTTAACAATGAAAATCATTTAAATGTAATTAAATTTTGGATTAAGATTATTTTGTATACACCATTATTAATTATTTACTAATTTATTTTTGTATAATTTTAAAAATCGTATATTATTTAAACTTAAACTAATTAACTCAGCTAACCAAAATATCTAGTAATATAGAAGAAGAAAAAAAACAATCGGCACCTTTCATATTTCAATGCCAATGTCAGATTTGAGCTAATCTCATTAGTCAGCTTTCGAAATCAGAATGTCGAGAGACAATCATATTTTTTATTGTCCCTGATCATATTTGTTTATTGCACAAACTTTAAGATATTACAAATAAGTAATTCATTTTCATATTTTTTTATGATTGTTGCGCACCAACTAATCTTTATAAATGATGCGCTTTTTTCATAAATTGAACTTAATGTCTCTTTTAAGACAACTAAAAATTCTTTATACGGATCAACTAGTACACGTCTCACAGTTCAGATATAATGGACAATTACCATATCATGGAATCATTAAAACCTATTTTAAAGTGATAAAAGTGAGATAGTGAGATGTCAGATTTGACTTTTGTAATTGTATTGATTGTTTGAGCTGTGCTTTTTTCAAACCCCGAGATAATGAAGCAAGAAGTAAACTAACAAGGTTTCTACCAAAAAAAAAAGTAAACTTAACAAGGTCTACAATGAAACAAATGTCTTTATTTTCCAAATTACAAGCCGAAATGCAATGAACAAAAAAATCAAATTACAAGACAATGTATCATGTTGAACAAAATTGAATTGAGGGTTGCTAAGCCCCCAAACCAATCAAAAAAATTAAGGTCTGGCCTAAAGGCAGACAAAAGATCACCTAAAAGACTATACATCTGTAGACTTTACAGAAAACAGAAATAAGTTCCCCCCGACGCTAAATTATACAAACACATCTAACATTTTACCTTTATTTTCTTTTAATCCCTTTTGTTTCATTTTTTTTTGTCCAACTAAAACTCCAAACCTCCAAAATCATGATTTTAGCATAGCAAGGAACATGTCATCCTTTGGCTCCTCTTTGGTTCTCGGAAAGTGGCTGTCAGATGGTTGCTGGTTCATGTAAGACCCCAGTCCGAAACTTCGGTATCCGAAGTTTTCGGGACTCTGCAAACTCTCTAGACCAGTAAAAAGGTTCTCATTGCCAATGTGGTTTCCCATCGGGTTTGCGTAAACAGCGTGCTGGTTCGTGGTTACCGGCCTAGTTGTGGCAGCATTGGCCGCGATGGTTGTAGTGGTAGTGGTGGTGGTCTCTGGCACTGCTCTGTTGGCCCCGCTGCCACGGGCCGCGGGGACATCGTGGTTATGCTTGCCCTCGTAAGTTGTAATGACTGACCTTAGGTCTTGAGATGCTCTCTCTACATGCTTCCTTACCGGACATCCCGGGTGTGTGCATTTGTAGTAACTCCTGAATCAGATTAACACAAAACATAGACCAAATCATGAGTACAATCAAAAGACATTACATAAAATTGACGAAAATTTAGGATTCAGTTTCGGGTAAAAAATTTACCTGGGATTGGGATTGCCCTTGACAACTTTCTGGCCGTACTTCCTCCACCTGTACCCATCGATAAGAATATCAATGTCACTCGTTGTCTGAACCACAACTCTCGGCTCTCTAACCGTTTTGCTCCCCGGCGCCGAAATTTCTTCGCTGGCTTCACCATCACTTTTCCTGTAACCCCACAAGACAAAGAAGAAGAAGAATTCTCAGTCGAAAAACATCCTATGAACGAACTTAAATCTGACAATACTCGACTTAAAACCCGACAATGTAATAGTAATTAGCAAAATAATTACCATCTTTTAGGCTGAGGCACATCCTCATCATCAAACTCATCACCAGCAGACCGGCCCCTCTGCGAATCATATTCTTCGTCCCCAACCGAAAAGGATGAGTTGTCAGGAGTTGCGATCGAGTCCATCTGAGCCTCATTAACCACTGCCTGATTAGTACTATTCCCGGATTGGATCATTGCTTGACTCGAGCTGGACGCGGATGGTCTCCGAGTAGACTGAGGCTTAGGATGGTTGTGGCTGCCCTTGTACACAATCTCAGTTATCTGCCCGTCCAGCGACCTCTCGACCTTCTTCTTGGTCGGACAATTCGGGTACGTGCACTTGTAGTAGCTTCGCGGGTTTTCGCTGCCCTTGACTTGTTTCTGCCCGTACTTTCTCCAGTTGTATCCATCTTCTGCTCGCCTTTGCTCCCGTACGGATTGGTACGTCGGCTGCTCGGATCGGAACCCGTTGGTTGCTTGGATGGCTCCAACTTCATTGGACAAGCTCTGAACTGAAGAATCTGTTTCACGTTTCACATTGTAGCTGTTGGTCTCTGAAACCAGCCCTTCATGCCTTGCAGGCTCTTGGGAACTCCAAGCTTGTGGCTGTGCCTAAAAAAGACCAATTGACTTATATTAGATAACCATATATGTACTAATCATATCTTTGGTCTTCAAAAAAATACTATGCACTAAACACAAGGAAAAATTCCAATCTAATGCCTTATATACAATGGAAGAATTTAGTATCTGGGTTGGTAAAATTTTGTGAATGGAGCAGACACTAAAAAAATAGATTTGGGTACAATAGTGCAAAAGAAGAAACATTGGAAGAATTTGGGAAAAGAAAAATGGTACATACAGATTGGTAAGAAATTGATGAGGTGGTTGAAGTGGTTCTAAATGGTGGCTGGAAGGAGAATTCAGAGTAATTATTCTCCCTCTTAACATCTTGTTGGTTGCTCCCAGAATTGCCCTTCCAGTTGAAGGCATTAGCTGGGAATGTCCCGGTGGTTGGAGAGGGTAGAATCTGTCAAAACAAAACACCAAATGTTAAAAGTAGAATTTTTTTTTTTAATTAGACATCGAACATCAACTTCCGTCAATTTATTGTTACTGTTGAGGTAAAAAAAAAAAAACCGGCTCCAACAGTTACGTTAAGCTTATAGCTTCAAGCTAGTTCCAATTCCGACCAGACAAAGATAGGGGAACAAGTGTCCGAAGTGAACTTACGTTGGACGAGCTCAGTAGGACGGGAGAGTCTAAAAGCTCGGAAGGGCTCAAGCCAAAAGGGATGGCGAAGTAGGAAGAAGGGGAAGCAGCAGGTGGTGAGATTGGCAGTGAAGGTGGCTGGACTGACTTGAACTTCGGCACGCCGGCCGCTTCGACACGGCCCGGCTCGCCGCGACGACGATGATGATGATGATCAGGAGCAGGAGGAGGGGACGAGAGGAGGTCGGAGAAGGTGGTCATGAAGTGGTTAGAAGAGAAGGTGAAGTTGCTGGTTGTTGTATTAGGGTTGGAAGTTCCTGAGGTGTCCAGGCTACTTGTAGAAGAAGCCATCGGAAGTTCAAAGAGGAAATGGGGAGCAAAGGGATGGTGATTTATAGGGAAAGCTTTTCAAAAGGGTAGAAATTAATGGCTTCGAAGTTTTGGTCCTCTCTCGTGTTTCGTTGTTCTTTCCTTTTTTGGGAGCTTGTGGGAAATTAATTTCTGGCTATGTATATATTTAGTCAGAATATAATATTATTGGGTCTGGAGAATAATTATTTTAGTGATGTTATTTTTATGCTCGTATATTTTAATACTAAGTATTTTTCAACTAAATTATTTTAAATAAATCAAAATCGAGAAGTTGTAGCTAGGGATAAGGAGGAAGAGGAGAAGTTGATCACGTAGGGAACAAGGCTTGGATTGTGTTATTGGTGGCGTGTTGGAAGTTTCTCGGAAGCAAACACAGAACGTTTCACAGTAAGAAATGAACTTTTAAATTGTTTTGTCAACCGTGACAAGTTGTATAACATAATGTTTATGTATTTGAATAATTTAAATTTGAATTTATAACTATTTAACATAGTTTATTTTATATAGTTTGAATTTGAAATCTCTAACTAAATTATGACAACTCAATTATATGTTAATCTAAATATTACTGATTATGTGATTACAGTTTATTCAATATAATAAGCATATGAAGACTTATAATTATTTATATATTGACTTTTTGATCAAGCTATAATTTCCGTCTCCAACATAAAGCTCATGCACGAGCTTGACTTTCTTGTAGCATAAATGAAATGGTTGAAAATTTTGAATATGACAATGATGAATGAAAAATGAAGAAAAAGAATCTTGCAAGAAAAAAGGAAAAACTATCTGCGTGTATTACGGTTCAATTTAATTGCCAGTAAATAAGATTCACTGGAAGAATGCGTCGTCAAAATAATATTAAATTATTGTGAATTATTAGAATAATTGGTTCTGATTATTGCAATAAATGTAATGAATTCTGGAAGTAATAATATTCAACGTCTGTGTTGGGGCCCGGACCTTCCGGTGGCATATGCCGTTTGGGTCAAAGTACGTGGGTCTAAAAAGATGGCGGCTGGGGTTGCTTGGCACTAAAGTAGCAGAAATTGCCTATCCTTTCTTTCGAAATATTTGACTTCTATTCTTTCCAAAGAATTTGAATTGAATTTTTTTAGTTAAAGCTAAAATATATTATTGACTTTGGTTAAGTAAAAGCATTAGTTGGTAAATGATAAATAAAATGATGAAACATGTTGAGAAAAGAAAAAGACAGGTGTTCTACTTGATTCATATGGATTCTACTTCATAAGATACAAGCTAAAACCAAGTTTTTAAGAACTTCACCGTCAGTTCTTAAAGTCTACAACTCTTACCAAATTGATGAAACATTGTACAAAATGAACTAGTTCCCGCAGCAACATGCTATAAAAAAGAACATCTTCATAGAATGAGAGACTTGAAGTTACTTCTTGGCGTAAGTGATGGCCATTGGTTTCTGGGGAGCAATCTGGAAACCTTGAAGGGCCTGCATGGCCATGGAAGATTGCACGTCATCTTCGTATTCAACGAATGCAATACCCGGTTTTGCTTCTATCATTCTGACTTCCTTAAACCCTGGATATTGCTCGAAAAGCACTTGCAGCATCATGCTTGTGGTTTCATGGGGCAAATTCTGGATGAAGAGTAGATTGTTTGGGGGAGCTGCTTCCTGCGAGCCCTGGCTGCCTTGACGGAATGATGCCTGCACAAACATGAATGGATGTAATTTAGAACCTCGGACAGATGTGGCTCTTCTCTCCGAGAGCCAACCAGCAAAGGCTTGCTAGTGGCACAAAGATGCAGAAGTTCAAATCACAAAATGCATCTAATTATGTAACAAACAGCACAAAAACATGTAAAAAGCAATGTCCCAAGGAATTAGCAGTTTGACTTTGTACTAGAAGAGATGCATAGGATATCAAGCCCTAAGAAGAAAGGAGTATTATGAAAAAAACATGAATTCATCTTACCGTAGATCCATTGCTCTCAGCAGCTTTGCCATTCCCTGAAGCTGATTGCTCTGCTTCAGCTCGTCTCTTTCTTTCTGTGGAAAGGTAAAGCTTAAATACATCTTTCCATAGGCCATACAATATGCATATTTGTACTTGACCACCATCAACAAAAAGATTATGGGATCTTTAACAGTCACTGAACATCCAGTATGAGAAAGTACAGCATCTCAGAAAGAAGATAGATCAGACTATGGCTATTCCAATTCCTCTTTCAAGGACTTGAAATGCCAAATCACACCAAACTCAGCGTTCAACGAGTCAATCGTACAGATTCACGTACCTATGACATTCGGTTAAACACAAAAACAAAGGCATTGCAACTGGGTATGGAAACACGAGTTTATAACATAGTATTTACTCGCTATTCGAAGATTTTAACAGGTACAGATCAGAGATGTTAAATTTTTAAAGACGATAAGTACTCATGTGCATATAACCCTTACGGCACGCATAACTTGTATAGAGCATGAGGACAGGTTTAACGAGAGAGTGCGCATTTGGATGTGTGGAACCCAGTACAGACAAGGAAGAAAACATCTACTTACCTTTATCCTCCTGCTTCTTCTTTTTCTTTGCGTTTGGATCATAGACTCCTTCAGCCTCTGTCAGGCAGTCCGACTTTGTTTTTGCATATTGGATACGCTGAAGCAAACAAATCATGTAGAAGTTGTCAACTATAGAAACACAAAAATGAACTAATGGTAAAAAGGTAAACAAATGAGAAATCGAAAGGCTGTCATGTCCAATAATGTAGAAGTTACTACCATTACAAGCACAAAAATGAATTGTTGGCAAAAGGGTAGATATGAAATAGTAAGGCTGTCTTGTAGAATACTTTATGTCCTACCAACAATGAATGCAACATTAAATTTACACGACGTGAATTTTTTTAAGGACTCTTGGTTATTGACACTTGATGTGATGTAAGATTGGTGTCAATCTGATGCAGAAAATACTCAGCCGAAACTGAGAATTTTTTCGGTAATAAACAAATATATTCACAAAGATGTAGAAAGGTAAGATAAGTCAAAGGAAGGCTATAACAACCAACAGATGTAACACAAACAGTCATAAGTACAACTGGCAGGAAAAAAATGCAGTTACAATTACAATATCTTTAGCTTACCATAGGTTTTTCATAGAAAGGAAAACCCTGCATCTGGCGAACTGCATTACTTGCAGCCACCACTTCACTAAACACAACCCAAGCTTGGCCACGAAGCTTGGGAGTCTTCAGAGCTACAACGTCCAGAATTCGCCCATATTGAGAAAAAAGACAATAAAGAGATCTTTTCAGTTCTGTCAAACAAAGAGCAACATTATGTCAGACTCAATAGCGCAGATACTAACATCTACTCCTGGTCACAAAATATCAAAAAGTTAAGAGGCCAAGACAATAAAAAAAATGTAGCCATTAAGTCGTTCACTCATAAGATCTCACCAAATCAGAAGAAAAATGGACATATATTACATTAAAGATGAACCCTATGGAGTACCCATTGGTTGAAACCAAAGACAAAACAATTGCTTTTATCACGAGAAAGTGCATAAGCAGATATTAGAATTACAATAAATAAGTTCATCAACCAACAAAGTGAAACCATACAATATGAGACAACAGCCTATTTGGAAGCCAAAAAAGATAGGAAACCATATTCTGCTTCTCAAGCTGAATTTTAGGGTAGTGTTTTCGGAACTAACATTTGGTAGGAAATGAACTTTCATTTCCATTTAGGGATCGGAATTGCACTAGAAAGTGGTAGGATTTGTGGGAACGATAAGGGGATCCAATGTGGCGCAGACATTCTCAAGCTTATTAACTCGATGCTTTAGAAAAATGGGATCTAAATCCCATCCATGGATTCTTGGCCAAGAGATGCTGATTCACTCACACGCAGAGCAACTACAAGTCTCGACATATTCAACGAACACAAAAAAAACTACCCTCGCATCTTTCTCTAGAGCAGAAGAAAAACCCGCCAATATTGCTGCGCGATGGAATTCCAAATCCACAGAGAGCATCGTACTCTCTTATCAGCACAACTCTAGAAAGATCACAGTCTACTTTCTTATGTATGCAAGTTCGGGTGTGAAATCGCAAAACCTAGCACTAAAATGTGGCGAACATAAATTCTCTTGAATTAGGTCAATACCTAAACCCTAGGTAGGACTCCCATTCTAACTTGAAGCACGAAAACCCTAAACCCTAAACAACAGCAACAAAACCCCAAGTCAACAACAGGCAAAAACCCTCAACCAGCTGCATTACGCCCTATTTTTTAAATCAAATAATTTCTAAACAAAAAAAAAACCAAAAAGGAAGGAGCAAAACGGGGTCGTTTTAGGGGGTGGTACCATCTTTTTTGACCTTCTCGTTAAGGTTCCTGATGTAAATGGTCTGGTTCGGAGGTATATCTCCGGTGAGCATCGTCGGCCGGAGATAATAACCTAAATATCTTTTTTCTATCTTTTTTTTTTTCTGCTAAAACTTAATTGCTTCACAATCGGTGTGAAGAAGAACAGTGGGACAGAAAGGAAAAGGGAATTAGCGAGGGTTTAATGTTGGATCTGATGGGCCTCTTTCCTTTCAATTGCTCTTCGTTATTTTAATGGGCCTCCATTCTAATACGAAAATCAAAAGTTTTAGAAAATGCAGTCCGACTGGTTGCTGGTCGGACCATGAATCGGGCATGAAAGCGGGTCGTTTTTAGGGAAAAATGGAGTGCGGTCGGACTAGACAAATTCCGATCAAATCAGATGGTTCGCACAAAAAATCTGGTCGGAATGGACAGTTCGCACGAAAATTTAGTATGTTTATATGTTTTTTAATTGAGTACATTATTTACTTATATATCTATATATATTTCAAAAAATTAAATAAAAATAAGAAGAAGAAAAATTCAGTCTTACCAGTGGTTGGTCCGGTTGGACTAGTTGACCCGGAGATCAGACTCAATTCCGGGTCAACCTCTGGGTCGTTTTTGAGAACCTGCAAAAATCCAGTACTGCCAAACCTACTTAAAAATGACTCTGTCTGTAACGGTAATTTTATATTCGTAATGTTTTGTGATCTTGCTGTTACTCCGAATCCTAGTTGTAGTTTGAGAGGTATACGAGGAGAGTGGTTTTTTTTTAGTTTTCTTTTAAGAATTCGAGGAGATTGCTTTCGAACCGGTCCGCAAAAATCACACGTAGGGATGACAATAGGCAGGATTCGGGTAGGATCTATAGGACCAAGATCATTATCCTTGTTTTTGAAAGTGGACCCAAATCCTTATCTTTATATTATTTTAAAAACAGGATTCGGGCAAGATATGGTTCCAAAAATATCGGGCAGGATCAGGATCGATCCGCGGATCTAGGGTAAATAAAAATTATTTAATTGAAAAAATTAAACCTACAATCTCAAAGTTTATATATATTATAAAATTAAAACACATAATAATGATAAAACTTTTATCTTCTTCCTTGCTTGTTTAATTTGAAGGATTTTTTTAGGTCACAAAATTTTAGGATGTTCAATTTAGATTTTTTAGGAATTTAAATAAGAAGGTGAAGATGGTTTTCTAGGTTACGGAAATTTAGGATATTTAATTAGGAAGTTGAAGTTGAAAATATTTAATTAAGAAGTTAAAGTGGAATAGGGTAGCCTACAATTAGGAAGTTGAATTTAAATAGCATATGTGTTACTGACTTATTGCGTGTATTCTAAAATATTATATATATATATAATTATAATTCGGGTAGGATCCGGATAGGATTCTATAAGTCCATATCCATACCCTTATCCTTTTTAAATATCAGGATTCGGGCAAGATTCGGACCTAGGAGCCGGTCAAAGTCAACGAATCCTAAATCCTTCGGATTTAAAACCGGGTAGACCCTTAAGTTACGAGTCTAATTACCATCCCTAATCACACGTCAAAAATTGAAGATGGGCTGAGAAAAATCCATATCGTGTCATTTATTCTTTGCTCCCAATATAAACCATTTCGAGGTGTTCTTCTGTGCCTTTTAACTCGCAATATAAAAAGAATTTAGTACATTACATGAACCCACGGACGAAAATTATTTTTAAAAAAGTACGAGTGCGGTTGGGGCGTCGACGGCTACTAACACAACAACACCGAAGTCGACACCGAACTGGTCTCCATATGTTTGAAGGGTAACAAGGTTGTAGCCAAAGCAGCGACAAAGAAAAGACTAAACTTTCTTCCGAACAAAAATCAGCAACAGAAACAAAGATAATCAAGTCATAAACAAAATGATTCACTCCTAGTCACTAAAAATGTCGATCTCTGCTTCAGCTGATGCGCGTTGAAACCGGATCACCTTTGTCATAATCTTCAGCTGTATATCAGGTTTCACTTGATCGTTGACTCTAATACACATTGTCTTGAGTCCAGGTGATTTTAACAAGAAAAGTTTCACAAGATCAATTTCTGAGTCATGACCATCAAAGTCTGTCAATTTTACCAACTGAAGTTTCTTGCACGAAAAATCGAGGTGATTAGGTTCCAAACTAAGGAATGGATTGCCCTTTCCATCCATATCGTAAGCCAAGCCCATCTGCAACCACAGTATAAATGAAAACTAGAATCTGAGGATTTAGAACTATATCCAGCATAAACGATGAATCAATGTTTACATACTCAATGCAAGAGAAACATGATTCATATGATAGAATATATCTAACCTCAATGCGTAACATGTCAAGATTAGGTGAGCCACCGAGCAAACCAAGTAACGATGTCAATTCGTCGATATTCCAGAGGTGAACATTGGTTGCAACAAGAAATTTCAGACTGGGCAACCACTTGAGACGTTTTTCATATGTACTAGACATATTGGGAACCACATGGATCTTCCACTAGGTAGAAAAAGAGCGCTCAGCCTAACGTCTGATAC